>VZQC01014556.1:414602-460003 GCA_009823505.1 Rhizomys pruinosus
TTTTTTTTTTTTTTTTTTTTTTTTTTTTTGTCCAGTTGACCTATCTAGATGGTGCATTGGGGTATTGAAGTCCCCCACTATTAGTGTGCTGGGATTAATCTGTGTCTTGAGATCCTGAAGGATTGTGTTTATAAAGTTAGGTGCACAAGAGTTTTGTGCATAAATACTTAATATTGTGAAATCTTCTTGGACATTTGTTCCATTGATAATGATATGATGGCCCTCTTTGTCTTTTCTGATTAATTTTACTCTGATATCTATTTTGTCTGACATTAGGATAGGCACCCCTGCTTGCTTTTTGGTACAATTTGCTTGGAATATTTTTTCCATCCCTTCACTCTAACGTGGTATCTGTCCTTGAGGGTAAGATGGTTTTCTTGGAAGCAAAATATAGATGGATTCTGTTTCCTAATCTATTCTCCCAGTTCATGTCTTTTGATTGGGGAGTTTAGATGATCAATATTTAAGGTTATTATTGAGAGATGCATGTCGTTTATTTTCAACTTATTTTTCAATTGCATTCTTGGTCTAGGTATTTATTTACTCTGTTCTGCTTTTTTTTAAAATTTCTCTCGTGAGTTGACTAAGGATAGTTGCTCCTATCCTCTGTTCTTTGAATTGCTTTGAGTAGTCTGAAGTGTTGGTTTTTTGACATGTGTTCTTTCATTTTATTTCATGAAAGATTTTTCTTTATCCTTCAACTATGATTGACATTTTTGCTGGGTATAGTAATCTGGGTTGACATCTAAAGTCATTTAGCACTGGGAATACTTTAGTCCATGTTCTGCTGGCTTTCATAGTTTGCCCTGATTAACTCAGCTGTAATTCTGATGGGTTTCCCCTTATATGTAACTTGTTGGTTTTCTCTTGTGGCTTTCAGTACCTTGTCCTTTTTTTGAGCACCTAGTGCTTTATCTATAATATGATGTGGGGAATTTCTTTTCTGGTATTGTCTATTTGGTGGTCTATGTGCTTCTTGTATTTCTATGGGTTTGTCTTTTTTCAGTCTGGGGAAGTTTTCTTCTATTATTCTGTTGAATATCTGATGAACACCATTCCCTTGGGATTCTTCTCCTTCATCTATCCCCATGATGCAGAAGTTTGATCTTTTCATAGTGTCCCACATTTCCTGGTTGTTCCTCTCTTGTGTTTTTTTTTTTTTTTCATTTTCTATTCTTTCCTTGAACATTCTAGGTCTTCCACTTTATCTTCCAGTGTTGATATTCTATTTTCTGCTTCATTCAATCTTTTACTGTGGCTTTCACCCATCTTTTCCTGCTGATTGGAAGAATGTTTAATTTCCTTTTTTATTTCATCCTTCTTCAGTATTTCCACTTCCTTTTGGAGCTTTTCATTCTTTTCTTGTATCTCCTTGCTTTACTGGTCAGTTTCTTTTTTCCTTTAAGCCTGAGATCTTTTCACTGTTTCCACTCCCTTCCATAGTTTGTCATTCTCTTCCTCTAGTTCTTTTCAGAGTTCATATTTCTCTTCCTCTATTTCTTTTTGGAGTTTGTCAATCTCTCCTTTTAGTTCTTTCTGGAGTTTATTATTCATTCCATCTAGTTACTTCCTGAGGTTTTCATTCTCTCCCTTTAGTTCTCTGATTTGTTCTTTATAATCTTTGAATATGTCTAGAATTTTTCTTCTAAGGTCGGTGTCTTGTTTTCCTTCCAGGGAGATCTCATTGTTGGAATCTTCTACAGGGTTCATTGAGTTTGATAAGAATTTATTTTGAGCTTTTCCCATATTGTAGTTTTTCCATTGTGTTTTTTGCATGAGTATTTTGTTGGTGTTGTTGTTGTTTTCCCCCTTTGTTTATTTGTTTGTCTTCTGTTGCTAATCGCAAATGTTAATATGGAGGATTGGTTGATCACTCAGTTTGCTTCATCTTGGTTTCTTCCTCAGTTTTGGCAATGCAGCCTCGAATCACTGACACTGATGCATCTTCCCCAATACAGTAAACCATAGGACCAGCACTTTATACTTTCCACCACAGTATCAGTAGCTTGAGTTGGGGGGTGAGTCTTTTGGCCCACACCCTAGTCCCCACCTGGCCAGCTGGGCACAGGAATGTGTGCGCCCCTGGCTGTCCTTCTACCCATGCACGCAGTTCCTGTCAATTTTTCTAGAGTTGGGCAGCAGCTGACAAAGGCCTGCATGGCACAAACACACCTGTGAGGCTGGGCACAGAGTGTGTGCACCCCTGGCTGTCCTTCTACACACACACACACACCATCTTGCATCTTTTATTCAGTCACTTAAAGTTCTTCTATACAGAGGTTTATTGTATTTGGCTGAAGTTTATTGGTTCAGTCAGATCTTTGACCCAGGCCTTTTGTTGTTTATCTCTCCAATATACATTGCTCCAAAATATGTATATATGTTCTTCACACGTGTACCAAAATTATGACATCTGAAATTAACCTGTATGTTAATTCCAAAACATGTTTAAGAATTCACATTTTTCCCTTTAGTTTTATATTATTCTAACACATTCATACATACCCTCTCCCCTATATACCTATATACACAATTACAAAGTCTGAAAACAAGTGGTAAATTAAGTCTAGATCCCACTAAGGTATTCACATTATAATGGTACAATTGCTTTCAGGTAAAAGAAAAAAAAATATATATATATTCACATTGCTCAGTTTGCCTTACTACTAGGTATTTGGTGCTAGCATCCACAGATGAGGGACACCATTTGTTGTTTGTTTTTCTGGGACTGTGTTACTTCACTTAGCATAATGTCTTCTAGTTCCTTCCATTTACCTGCAAAATTCACGATGTCATCTTTCTTTACTACTGCATAGAACTCCATTGGGTAGATGTAACACATTTTCTCTTTCCACTCATCAGCTGAGGGGCACTTGTGTTGGTTCCAGCTCTTTGCTATTGTGAAGAGAGCTGCGATAAACGTGACTGTGCATGTATCTCTGTGGTAGGATGAGTCTTGTGGATATATACCCAGGAGNTCAGTTTGCCTTACTACTAGGTATTTGGTACTAGCATCCACAAATAAAGGATACCATTCCTCATTTGCTTTTCTGGAACTGTGTTACTTTACTTAGCAAAATAATGTCTAGTTCCATCTGCTTACCTGCAAAGTTCATGATGTCATCTTTATGTACTGCTGCGTAGAACTATATTGTCTAGATGTACCACATTTTCTCTATCCACTCCTTGGTTGAGGGACACTTGCATTGCTCCAGCTCTTAGCTATTGTGAAGAGAGCTGCAATAAACATAGATGTGCATGTATTTTTGCAATACAATGAGTCTTGTGGGTATATACTCAGGAGTGGTATGACTGCATCATGTGCTAGACTCATTTTGAAACTTTAGTGGGATCTCCACACTTCTTTCTATAGAAGTTGTGTGAGTTTACATTCCCACACACAGTGCATGAGTATTCCCCTTTCCCTACAACCTCTCCAGCATTTGGTATAATTTGTTTTCTTGATCTTAGCCAGTCTTATAGGAGTGAGATGATATCTTAAAGTGGTTTTAATTTGCATTTCCTTAATTAATAATGATGTTTGTGCTGGATAGCTTTACTGTCAACTTGACACACCTGGGTTGAGAGAGCCTCAATTGGGGAATTCGCTCTATTGGACTGGCCTGTGGCCACGTCTGTGGAGTATTGTCTTGATTGTTGAGCAATGTGGGAGGGCCCAGCCCACTTTGGGTTGTGCCACCCTGGGCAGGTTGTGGTGTTCTGTATAAGAGGTCAGGCTGGGCATGAGCCAAGGGAGCAAGCCAATGAACAGCATTCCTCCATGGCCTGTGCTTCAGCTCCTGCTTCCAGGTTCCTGCCCTGAGTTCCTGCCTTGGGCTGCCTGAGTGATGAACTGTGACCCAGGAGATGTAAGCTGAATAAACCCTTTCCTCCCCAAGTTGATGTCAGTCAGGGTGTTTTGTCACAGCAATGGAAGACAAACTAGAACAGAAATTGGTACCAAAACAGTGGGGTATTGCTGTGACAGACCTGACCTTGGTGTTTTGTAGAAGGATTGTGGAGGCATTTGGAATTTTGGGCTGGGAACATCACTGAATGCCTACAGATTGTGGCCGTGGTACTTGGAACCGTTTTGCTGAAGGAGTTGTGGAAGATGGAGGCCTGGCTTGTGAAGTTTCTAGTTTCAAAAGGGAGCAGAGATCATCAGGACTGTGTAATCTGTGCGTTCTGGTCGGCTGGGGCTGAAGAATCAGCTGTAAGTAACAAGAGACCAGAACCTGAAGGGAAATCTTTGTTGTACTGGGACAATCGATGCTGGTTAGCTGGGGCTGAAAAATCAGCTGTAAGTAACAAGAGACAAGCATCACTGTGGATAAATCTTCTGGGAAGAATTTCTTCAGGGTTAACACACAGAAGCTGTGATCCAGAGAGGGCCTGAGCCTCCATCTCGAGCCAGAAGCAGGACTTGGTAATGTCTAAGAGTCTCCTATGTGGTTCTGGTGTTGAAATTTTAGGGGGTCACAGAGAGCAGCTGAGGCTTGGCACTGTTGAGAGGTCAGGAAAGACCATTGGTGGAAGTGCACCTCGGTTGCAGTGAAGACCTCAGGATTGCAGGGGTCATGGAGAGAAGCTGAGGCTTTGCACCAGGAGAGGTCAGAAGAGACCATTGGTGAAGGTGCTGCCTCAGTTTCAGTGGCGACCCCAGGTTTTGGAGATGCCGGGACCATGGGATGACCACCAAGAGCAGTGGCAGGTGTGGAATGGAGTCGGCCTGGGCCTTCAAGATGAGCTGTGTGTTCCATGGACAGCAGAGTCAGAGAAGGGGAGTTGCTGAGGCCCTTTGGAGCCCAGAAGATCTTGAGTGAATCCCAGCTGTCCAGCCTTGAGCTACTTGTTGGACTTAGGCTTTGACTGAGAGTGCCTGATTCTTCCCTTTGAAATAAGACAGTACTTGTTTTGGATTTGACAGCAGCCCACAGTTTAAAGACTTTTAACAGACTGTGAACTTTTAAGTATTTGGACATTTTAAGGACTGTGGGGCTGTTAAGGTTGTACTGTCTTAGGTTGTGATTCACGTTCACATCATACTTTAGGGATAAGAACTGGAAAGGTGGTGGTTTAATAGTGATGTGTTTTGTGTGTCAAGTTGACCAGGAGTCAATTGTGCTGGATAGCTTTAGTGTCAACTTGACACACCTGGGTTGAGGGAGCCTCAATTGGAGAATTGGCTAAATTGGACTGGCCCGTGGCCACATCTGTTGAGTATTGTCTTGATTGTTGAGCAATGTGGGAGGGCCCAGCCCACTATGAATGGCGCAACCCTGGGCAGGTTGTTGTGTACTGTATAAGAGGTCAGGCTGGGCATGAGCCACGGGAGCAAGCCAATGAACAGCATTCCTCAATGGACTGTGATTCAGCTCCTGCTTCCAGATTCCTGCCCTGAGTTCCTGCCTTGGGCTCCCTGAGTGATGAACTGTGACCCAGGAGATGTAAGCTGAATAAAACATTTCCTCCCCAAGTTGGTGTCAGTCAGAGTGTTTTGTCACAGCAATGGAAGACAAACTATAACAATGTTGAAAATTTTTAAGAAGTTTCTCAGCCATCTTTATTTCCTCATTTGTGAGTCTCTGTTCAGCTCTTAACTCCATCTCTTGAGTGGGTCATTTGTTTTCTTACTTCTTTGTTTTTGGTGAGTAATATATAGATATAAGATATATAATAGATAGATATATTATAGATAAATGATATTTGTTGTCAACGTCTAGTGTGTTGGGGTCCCTGGGTAGAGGTCACACACAAAGCAGGACACAGGGATGCAGAGAATATGAAGCAACTGCATGTTTATTTCTAATTGTCTCATTCTTTTATACAGTAAGAAACAATAGAAGTGTTTTCACTCGAACATCAAGAGACTTTCTCAAAATATCACAAATCTTGTTTATCCATAACAAAACTTTGATTATCTCTTGGAATATTTATGAAGTTTCTTAAATAATATTAGAAGTCTTAAACAACATGAGTTTTCATGTCTGTGCAGAGGCCACGTCCTTAAACAAGGACAAATTCTGGCAGAGCACTGAGATTCTGAAGAGGAAGTAGAGCCCAGCGGGCGGCGGGGGGGGCCCCGGAAAGCAGCGGGCAGCGCCGGGGACCGCCCGCGCAAGCCGCGGGACACCGGGGGAACCCGGGGGCAAGACCGCAGCGCAGCGGCGCCGCACCCGGCGGCAGCGGGCGCCGGGGGGAAACGGGGGCCCGCCCACGGGGGGAGGGCGCGGCACGGCCACGGAGGAGGGGGCCCGGCCGGGGCCCCACCGGGGCAGGGCACGCAAAGCCCCCGGGCCCAGGGGGGGGGGCCGGGAGGGAGAGGGAGCGAGGGCAAGGGCGGGGGGGCGGGAGAGGGGGAGGCCGGCACCGGAGCCGGGGAGGAGGCGGCCGAGGGGGGGCGAGGACCGGGGGAAGGGGGGGAGGCAGGGGGAGGCGGGGGAAGCCAGGGGGAGGGGAAAGAGGGGGGACGGGGGAAGAGGGGAAGGGGGAAAGGGGAGGCGGCGAGAAAGGGGGGAGCCAGGGGGGCCAGCACCGGGAGCGAAGAGGGGGCGGGCCGCCAGGGAGGGCGGGGGGGACCCGGGGGAGAGGAGGGGGCGGGAAGCGGGGAGGCGGCGCAACGGGGAGCGGCAAAGGGGGGGGCCGCCGGGGGGGAGGGCCCGGGGGGGGGGCGGGGAAGGCGAGTGGGAGGACGAGACCCCCGGGAAGAGAGGGGGAGAAGCGGGGAGAGCGGGAGCCGCCCGGAAGGGGAACGGGGGCGAGTGAGGGGGGGCGAGCGAGGGGGGGGGCGGGGGGGGGCCAGAGGAAGAGGAAGGAGGGGTGGGGCCCGGCGGGAAGAAACGCAGGGAGGGGACAGGGGGATGGGAGGNCACACAAAGCAGGACACAAGGGTGCAGAGTATATGAAGCAACTCCATGTTTATTTCTAAGTGTCTCCTTCTTTTATACAGTTAAGCAAACAATAGATGTTTTCACTCCAGAACATCAAGAGACTTTCTCAAAATATCACAAATCTTGTTTATCCATAACAAAACTTTGATTATCTCTTGGAATATTTATGAAGTTTCTTAAATAATATTAGAAGTCTTAAACAACATGGTTTTTCATGCCTGTGCAGAGGCCACGTCCTTAAACAAGGACAAATTCTGGCAGAGCACTGAGATTCTGCAAGAGGAAGTATGCTCCATCTTTATGCTTGGTGTGCCAAGTATCAGAGTCGCCTCATTTGACCTTAAAGGAGCAAGCTCTCTTTACAAGGCTTTAAACATGTTGCATATCCTCATAGAGCTGCGTATCCTCACACTCTGTCAGATGTATCATTGGTGAAGTTTTCCTCCCACTCTGTGGGTTTTCTCTTTACTTCACTGATTGTTTCATTCCGTGTACAGAAACTTTTGAGTTTAATCAAATCCCACTTGCCAATTGTTGACTTTATTTTCTGTGCAGGTGCTGTTTGATTTAGAATGTTGTTTCCTTCACCTGTTCCTTGTAGGATGCTGCCAATGTTTTTTCTATTAACTTTGAAGTTTTGGGATTCATGTTGAGGTCTTTGATCCATTTGGAGTTGAATATTTTTACTGGGTAAGAGTTAGGGGTTAAATTTTATTCTTCTATAAATGGTGATCCAGTTTTGCCAGCACCATTTGCTGAATATGTTTTCTTTCCTCCATTGAGTCTTTTTGGAAACTTTGTCAAATATGAGGTGGCTGAAATTGTATGAGCTCAACTTTGGATCTTCAAATTTGTTTCCTTGGTGTATGGCCCTGTTTTTGTGCTGGTACCAGGCTATTTTTATGACTATACCCCTGTAATATAGTTTGAAATCTGTTATAGTGATCCGCCCTGAATTGTACTTTTTGTTCAGGGTTTCTTTAGCTATTTGGGTTCTCTTGTTTTTCCATATTAATTTAAGGATTTTTTTCCCAGTCAGTGAAGAAACTCATGGGGATTTTAATTGGGATTGCATTACATCTGTATATTAATTCGGGTAGAATGGACATTTGTACTATATTAATTTTTCCAAAGCAAGAGCATGGGAGGTCTTTCCGTCTTCTGATATTTTCTTCAATCTCCTTCTTTGGGGGTTTAAATATTTTGTTGTAGAGATCTTTTCTGGTTTTGATTAAGTTTTTTCCTAGGTATTTTATTGTTTTTGAGGTTATTGTGAGTGGAAAGGTCTACTTATGGTCCTTCAGTTGCTTGTTGTTGTTGTAAAATAAAGCTACTGATTTTTCTAGTGGTTGTTTTTTCCCCCTTTTTTTGTATAACATCACTTTACTGAAACTTGTAGTCATTTCTAGGAGTTTTCTGGCGAAGTTTTTAGCATCCCTTAGGTGAACTATCATGTCATCTGCTAAAAGGGATAGCCTGACTTCCTCTTTTCCCATTATTACTCCTATAATTTCCATTTCTTGCCTTTTTGCCCTAGCCAGACTTTCAAGCACTATATTGAAGAGGAGTGGCAACAGGGGGCAGCCTGGCCGAGTTTATGCCTTTAAAGGGAATGCTTCTAATTTTTTCTCCATTTAGGATGATGTTGGCTGTGCGTTTGTTTTATATGTCTTTGATTATGTTGAGGAAGTTTCCCTCCAGTCCAATTCCTTCTAGGACTTTAAGCATGTAGTGACATGGAATTTGTCAAAGGCTTTTTCTATACATCAATTGAGATGATAGTGTTCATTTGTCTTTCAGTCCATTTATGAGTTTTATGATATTTACTGATTTACATTTGTTGAACCATCCCTGCATCTCTGGTATGAATCCAGCTTCATCACGATAAATGATCTTCTTGATGTGGGTTTTTATGTGGTTTGCAAATATTCTGTTGCGAATTTTTGCATCTATACTCATTAATGAGATGGGTCTATAGTATTCTTTTTTGGTGGTATCTGCTTGGTTTTGGTTTTAGATTGATGGTGGCTTCATAGAAGGATTTGGAAAATTTCTCTCTGCTTATAACTTTCTGAACAATTTTTCTAATAATGGTTATAAGCCCTCTTTAATATTATGTTTTCCTTATTTTTTTAATTTATTTTCGTATGTGTATGAATGTAATGTCTGCATGTAGGTTTGTGCACCCATGTCTTGCAATGCTGCGGTGGTCAGAAGAGGGTGTTGGATTCCCCTGGAACTGGAGTCAAAGACGGTTTTCACCCACCATGTGGGTGCTAGGGATTCAACTCAGGTCCTCTACAAGAGCAGTCTGCGCTCTTAAGCTCTAGGCCATCTCTTCAGCCCCAGTTTTCCTTATTATTTATTGAGCTTTTGTGCATTTCATACAATACTTCTTAATCAAGTTTATACCCTTCCCACCATGCATGCCCCACCCCCTACTAATGCATTCTGCCTTACATGTTAATTCCTGTCTCATATCTTTTCCCCAAGTCTTTTTTTAACTTTTTTTGATGCAGAAATTTACTGCTTGTGTAAGTTCTTTGAGCAAGTCTTTTCATTGCTGTTGCTCCCTTTAATTTTTTTCTCTTCCTTTTTCTTCTTTCTTCTTTATTTTCTCCAAAACATTCTGAGATAACCAGCTCCATCTCAGTGTCTTAAGTGCTGGGATCACCAACTCCATCTCAGCCTCTTGAGTGCTGGGATCACCAGCTCCATCTCAGCGTCTTTAGTCCTGGGATGATAGGCTTCATATCTGTGTCTTGAGTCCTGCGATCACAGGTTTCATCTCCATGTCTTGAGTGCTGGGATCATGGGTTCCATCTCAACATGTTGAGTACTGGGATCACAGGCTCCATCTTGGAGTCTTGAGTGTTGGGATCACAGGCTCCAAAAAATTCTGGGATCACCACCTCCATCTCAGCAACCTGAGTGCTGGGATCCTGGGCTCCATCTCGGTGTCTTGAGCTCTAGGATCATGGGTTTCATCTCAGCATCTTGAGAGCTGGGATCAAGGGCTCCATCTCCCTAAGTCTTATTTAAATGTTTTATAGAATTCTGCCGTGAAATCAACTGGGCCTGGGCTTTTTTTATAGTTTTGAGTTTTCTTATTATATTTTCAATTCCCTGATGCATTATAGGTCCACTTAAACTGTCAGTCTCTTCTTGGTTAAGCTTTGGTGAATTCTAGGATTTCAGATATTCATCCATTTCTCTTAGGTTTTCAAATTTAGTTGAACATCAGTTTTTGAACTATTCTTGTATGATTGTCTGGATCTTTTTTTTTTCTGTTGTGATATTTCCCTTTTCATTACAAATTTTATTGATTGAAGTGGTTCTTTCCTTCTTTTGGTTAATTGGGCTGGAGTTCTTTCTATGCTGTTTATCGTTTCAAAGAACCAGCTTTTGGATTCATTGATTCTTTGTTTTATATGTTTCTAGTTCATTGATTTCTGCTCTGATTTTTGTGATTTCTTCCTGTCTATTGGATTTAGGGTCCATTTGTTGTTTCTCAAATGTTTTTAGCTGTAGTGTTAGATTGCTTATTTGTCTTCTTTCTGTTTATTTAATGTAGGCACTGAGGGCTATAAATTTCCTGCTTAAGACTGCTTTTAAAGTATCCCATAAATTTTGTTGTGTTGTATTGTCTTTTTCTTTTAGTTCTAGGAATGTTTTTATTTATTTCTTTATTTCTTCCTTGACCCATTCATTATACAGGATTGTGTTGCTTAGTCTCCACGTGTTCTTGTAGATAGTAGGTCTTAATCTGTGTTTATATTGAGCTTTATTCCACTGTGTTCTGACAGAATGGATGAAATTATTTCAATCCTTTTGTATTTATAGACTTTTTTTTCTGTGTCCCAGTATGTGGTCAGTTTTGGAGAATGTTCCATGGAGTGCTGAGTAGAAAGTATATTCTCTGGATATGAGATCTCCTGAGGCCAGTGGAAGGAAGAGCAGGAAAGCAGGTAGTGACTGGGTACTTCAGCACGGCTGATTGTTGATCCTTTAATCCAGCTGTCTTTGACTTGTTTGGCTTTTGTGGCTGTGAGGGCGGAGTTATCCTCCCAGCTGGTGTTAAAGGTGGGGTTGTGTGACTCTTGAGATCTGAGATCTCTTGAGGCCAGTGGAAGGAAGAGCAGGAAAGCAGGTAGGGACTGGGTGCCTCAGCAAGGCTGATTGTTGATCCTTTAATCCAGTTGTCTTTGGCTTGATTGGCGTTTAGGGCTGTGGGAGTGGAGTTATCCTCCCAGCTGGTATTAAACGTGGGGTTGTGTGACTCTTGAGATCTGAGATCTCCTGAGGCCAGCGGAAGGTACCAGGGCACAAGCTGAAGAGCCCCCAGCCCCCACCCCCACCCCTGCCAACTGGGATTACGAAGGAGGCAAGCAAAGCAAGCCTTCAACAAATTGAAGAGGCATTTAGGACTCACATTGGAATACAGGCAATGAGAAGCCCATATGCCAGGATCATGAAGAAGAGACAACACTGGAAAGGGGCAGGATAATCTGGCACCATGCTCTACCAACCCTATGGAAGACTCCTGCTGTGGGATCCCTCTGGGGATGCCCCAGGATACAGATATCAGAAACACAATCAGGAACATATTTAAATAACAACAAGATTATAGAGAACAAATCAAAGATCTAAGAAAAGAGAATGAAGAACTCAAGAAGGACCTAGAGAGAGAGAATGACAAGCTCCAGAAGGAAGTAGAAACACTGAAAAGATCCCATGCTGAAAAAGGTAAGGAAACCAATCAGCAAAGGAAAGAGTTACAAGAAGAGATTGAGAAGCTCTAAAAAGAAGTAGAAATACTAAAGAAATCAGAAGAGGAAATGAAAAAGGAAATCAAACACTAATCCAATCAAGAGGAAAGGAATAGAAAAAGCCTCAGAAGCAGAATGGAGGAAACAGAACAAAGAATATCAGACCTGGAAGATAACAAAGAACAACTAAAAACCTCAAAGAAGGATTATGAAAAATTTAAATATACACAAAAGTGAAACAACCAGGGACTGTGGGACACTATGAAAAAATCAAACCTCCGCATCATAGGAATAGAGGAAGGAGAAGAATCCCAAGAGAATGGTATTGATAATATCTTCAACAGAATAATAGATGAAAACTTCGCCAAACTAAAAAAGGACAAACCAATACAAATACAAGAAGTGCATAGAACTCCAAACAGACAAGGTAAGAAAAGAAATTCTCCATGCCACATCATAGTTAAAATGCTAGACACCCAAAACAAACAAAAAAAAAATCATTAAAGCCACAAGAGAAAAACAACAAGTGACCTATAAGGGGAAACCTATCAGGACTACAACTGACTTCTCAAGGCAAACTATGGAAGCAAGAAGAACCTGGAGCATAGCATTCCCAGTGTTAAGGGACAATAGATGCCAACCCAGGTTCCTATACCCAGCAAATATCAACTAAAGTTGAAGGAGAGAGCAAAACTTTCCATGACATAAACAACTTGAAAGAATACATGTCCAGAAAACCAACCCTTCAGAGAATACTTGAAGCAACCCCAGGCACCTAGAAAGAGAAATCAATAAAAGCATAACTGCAGAAGTAGAAACCAAAACCCAAACCACAAATGGATAATAAGGCAAATTGAAGCAACACAAAACTATCACTCTTAACATTAAATATTAATGGACTAAATTCCCCAATCAAAAGACATAGACAGGTAGATTGGATTAGGAAACAGACTCCATCAATATGCTGTCTACAAGAAACACATCTTACCTTCAAGGACAGGCACCTTAAAGTGAAGGGATGGAAAAAATTATTCCAAGCAAATGGTACCAAAAAGAAAGCAGATGTTGCTATTTTAATATCAGACAAAATAGTCTTCAAAGTAAAAGAAATCAGAAGAGACAAAGAAAGGTCATTACATTTTTATCAAAGGAACAATTCACCAAGAAGATTTCACAGTTATGAATGTACATGCCCCAAATTCTGGTGCACCAAAGTTTATAAAGACAATTCTCCAGGACCACAAATCACAGACTAACCCCAGTATACTCATAATAGGAGATTTCAATACCTCACTGAGTTCTTTGGATAGGTCAACAGGACAAAGAATAAACAGAGAGACATCTGAACTGAACGATATGATACACCAAATGGATCTCATAGACCTCTACCGAATATTCCATCCTAATACCAGAGAATACACTTTCTACTCAGCACCCCATGGAACATTCTCCACAATCGACCACACACTGGGACACAGAAGAAACCTCCACAAATACAAAAAGTTTGAAATAATTTCATGCATTCTTTCAGACCACAGTGCAATAAAGCTCAACATCAACACCAGGACAAGCCCTCCTGCCTACAAGAACACATGGAGACTAAACAACACACTCTTGAATAATGAATTGGTCAAGGAAGAAGTAAAGAAAGAAATAAAAGCATTCCTGGAACTGAATGACAATGACAATACAACACAATAAAACCTATGGGATACTTTAAAAGCAGTCCTAAAAGGGAAGTTTATTGCCCTGGGTGCCTACTTTAGAAAAACAGAAAGAGCACAAGTGAATGATCTAACACTACAGCTAAAAGGACTTGAGACACAACAGCAGATGAACCCTAAATGCAACGGACAGGAAGAAATAACAAAAATCAGAGCAGAAATAAATGAAATAGAAACAAAGAAAACAATACAAAAAAAAATCAATGAATCCAATAGTTAGTTCTTTGAAAGAATAAACAAGATAGACAGACCTCTAGCTCAGTTAACCAAAAGAAAAAAGGAACAACTCCAAATCAATACAATTTGTGATTAAAGGGGAAATATCACAGTAGACAAGGAAAAGACAGAGAAAATCGTATGGGAATATTACAAGAACTTATACTCTACCAAGTTTGAAAACCTAGAAGAAATGGATGAATATCTGAAATCCGGGAATCACCAAAGCTTGACCAAGAAGAGATCGGCTGAATAAACAGACCCATAACATATGAAGAAATAGAGGATGAAGAAAGAAACTTCCCAACTAAAATAAGCCCCGGCCCAGATGGTTTCACGGCAGAATTCTATAAAACATTTCAAAAAGACCTACAACCATTATTACTGAAACTGTTTAGAAGGATACAATCAGGGAATTCTCCCAAATTCCTTCTATGAAGCCAGCATCACTCTACTACCAAAACCAGGCAAAGATACAACTAAAAAGGAGAATTACAGACCCATCTCCCTAATAAACACAGATGCCAAAATTCTAAATAGGATACTGGCAAATCGCATGCAGACCCACATCAAGAAGATCATCCATCATGACCAAGTTGGATTCATACCAGAGATGCAGGGATGGTTCAACATACGAAAATCAATAAACATCATCAAACACATAAACGGAATCAAAGACAAAAACCACACCATAATCTCAATTGATGCTGAAAAAGCCTTTGACAAAATCCAGCATCCCCTCATGCTTAAAGTCCTAGAAGGAATTGGATTGGAGGGATCATTCCTCAATGTAATCAAAGCCATATACAGAAGACCCACAGCCAATATCATCCTAAATGGTTAAAAGATAGAAACATTCCCTTTAAAGGTAGGAACTCGGCAAGGTTGCCCCCTGTCACGACTCCTCTTCAATATAGTGCATGAAACACTTGCTAGAGCAATAAGGCAAGAAAAGGAAATTAAAGGAGTACTAATTGGAAAAGAGGAAGTCAAGCTATCCCTATTTTATGATGATATGATTGTTTACTTAAGGGATGCTATATATATGAATGAAAGATTTGTTGCAGTTTTAATTGATTGCTTTTCTTGAAACTTTTGTTATCTCCAATCATATTCTTTATTCAAGTTTCCTGGATTTTTTATGAAACATTTCAGAACTGAATATTTGTAAAAAGCTCACAGCTCTTAGTCATATAACTTTCCATATTCTTTATTCAAGTTTCCTTGATTTTTTATGAAACATTTCAGAACTGAATATTTGTAAAAAGTTCACAGATCTTAGTCATATAACTTTCCATATAGCAATAAATTTTATGACATAATGCATGTAAATACACTTTAAAAACCTTCAACATCTTCCAGTACCCAGGAGGTTAATAAAAGAGTATATAATGGTTATAGTTAACCCATTAAGTTTATTATATACATTTAATAATATAGATTAAAATATTTTTAACTGTTACACTCCATTTTACTGAAGCAATGGACCCCTTCTCCCAAATCTTTCTGTATTTCCTTCCAAAGCTGGCTCAGCTTCTTCTCATGTGTTTGTCTGTATTCTGAGTATTTTATCAGCCTAGAATTTTTTCCACTTCTTCTTCCTGTTGTAATCTTATTTTTCTTATTAGGATTTGACTTCAATTTATTTCCTGTGAATCCTCACTAAGCTCAATTATCTATTTTAAACATACACACTTCCTCTTGTCTTCCCAATGAATCTTTGAAAAATATAACCATGAATTATAATTTTGAAGAGAAAACATATACCGATACGAGTATGTAATTTGAGCAATGTAAAAAAAACATTTTGCCTGGTTTGGAATGTTGAACATATGGATGTCAACCTCATTGTATTCAATGTATACATACGAATGTATATTTAGCTATTTTAACGAACCATATGAACCATCTCCTTTCAGTTTTGTGATACTTTGCAAATCATTACTACACCCAAGTTCTCATCAGTATAGAGTCCAGAAAAAGCAAGATGTTTTTGTCAGTCACTGCATCTTGTGCTTTAGGTAGCCATTGAATGACTTACCTGAAAAGCTTAAGAGTATCATATTCAAGAAAAGAGATAAATCAAGAAACAAGGAAGAAGTAAGCTGCCCTAAACACAAGCACAAAATGGAATCATCAATGGACTTGATGTATTAGATAGATGATAGATAGATAGATAGATAGATAGATAGAAAATATTTTATAGAGTATAGATCATTATCGAGACATAGATAGAGATGTATGAATTATATATATGGAATATATATATATATATATATATATCAATAATGAAGAAGAGGGTAAGAAATTGAGAGTGTGGGAGGGCATGGGGGAGTTGAGGGGGTACTTGTGAGGATGGAAACAACGCAAATACATTACTCATCTATGAAATTCTCAAAAAATGGAATAAAAATATATATGTCAAAGCTTTAAAAAAACAAATTTCTATTAGAGAATGAATGAAGTCTATAGTCCCATTATATAGGTTCCTCAGCCTCGCTGACAGACATACTGCTTGACCATTCAAGAATTTTATGTTTGCCTTTACACAATGTGAAAGTCAAAATTCCAAAATTTTTAATTCACACCTTTGTGTTTAATCACTTCCAAATATATCTGCATCATCCACTAGTAGGCAGACATTCCAAGAGAAATTATTTATACTTCCTATGCATAATTATGTCAGCTAGTGTAACATTTTCTCTTCCATATTTTTGCAGTACCTGATCTTTTGGAAGGCATCTTATTAAAAAAATAAAAATAACTCTTCTGAGGTTCTAGCCACAAATCAGTTACATATGAATTACTTCAATAGCTATCCATCATTGCTTGAAATCTCCTTAATTTTGAAATAGAAATTTCAAAAATAATTGTATTGATTTTATAATTTCTTGAAATGTATTTTGATCATATTCACTCCCCTCCCCCTCTCCTCCTACCTTACTATCCCACATACATCACACCTATTTAAAATTTATTTTAAAAATTTATTGAGCTTTTGTACATGTCACACAACATTTCTCTATAAAATTTAGACTCTTCCCTTATCCATGCCCCTCCACCCACTCACACCAGACCTTATGCATTCCATCTTACATCTTAAGATCTAGCCAGTCAAACACTTGTGCACAGATGTCCTTTGGGGCAAAATCACCAACTCTGGTCTACTCAGCCTATGTACATGTTTAGGTCAAGAAAGAAATGTATCATAAGTGGGATTAGTGCCCACATGAAATAAATCATCAAGTCGGCTCTACTCAGCCTATGTACTTGTTTAGGTCAAGAAAAAAGTGTACTCATAAATGGGATTAGTGCCCTCATGAAATAAATCCAAGATAGCTCATTTACTGTTTTCATTTTGTGATGATAGAGAAGATAAATAGATGAAGGACTGAACTATCATCAAGCTTTGAATCTTCTAAAGCAATGATATGGCAGCTTACAGATATCAAGGCTATGAGAAATAAACGTTTGTCGTTTATAATCCACACATCTTTTGAGAGTTTGTTTTAATATCCTCAAAAGAATGAGCTATGTAGCATCTGTTAGAAAAAGAAAAAAAAATAGAAACTACATTTTTTTCACAAAATGGGATTCTTTTCAGGAATAAAATTACATAAGATATCAAATACACAAAAGAATATAGAGAGTTCTTAAATACATATTACTTGAAAAAAGAATATTTGAAAAGACTATATATTTCCAAATATTATAAGAGTCTACATATGTAATGTCCTGGAATGGCAAACTTTGTAGACAACAAAGTGAGGAGTGAGCTGCTGAGGAAGACTAAAACAGAGGTAAACATGGTAAATTTCAGATAGTGGAAATTTTCTGCATAAACTTTCAATTGTGGTTATGTCACAATTTACAATTTTATATTAGTGTTATTCTTTTAAAATCAGAATCAAGTGGGACTGGACTTATACTTATGCTTTTAATTTATTATGATTTACATTTTATCTCATAAAGTTATCAGTGTTGTGTACATGTTTGTTGGTAGGCAAATGCCAATACATGCATGCAACATCAGGTATGTTGAGGTTAATGGACATCTTTGGGAAGTAGGTTATCTCCTTGAATCATGTTGGGATCAAAATGTCATTTGACTTGGCAGAAAACAACTTTAAGTGATGAGCCATGCTAGTGGCTCTACAGTTTTTAAAACAAACAGAAAACATAAAAAAGAATCAACACTAAGATGAATTTGGGCCTTTATTTAATAAAAATGTATAAATATTAATCCATATATTTTTACAGATATATCACAAACCATTACAGAATAACAGCAGTAACTAGACAGATATAGCTATATGAAAATATTTCAAAATTTCTGATGATTTTTCTGTAAACAGAAAGCTGTTATAAAGAATCTGTCAATTTAAAATGCATTTAAAAATTTAAAATGTGTATCATACTTTTTACAAAGAAATATTCCTACTTAAATGTCTAAGACATAGTAAAGCATATATCAGTATATAAGCTTATAATCAAATACACCTAGACACTTAATTTGCATATGCCTCAATCCAAAAAAAAATTGAAAATGTGTATCAGTATATAAATGATTTATGAATTGTGACATTTTCATATTATATAGTATTCTTAAACAACAATAAAATACAAAAATATTATTGGTACGTGAACTTACATGTATAAATATAATGAAATTGTCAATAAATTTTAAAAGAAGAGTACATTTACACAATGGAAGTTTTTGTACTATTAAAGAAAATGAAATTATGACATCTGTTAGAAAATAGATACGATTAGAAGTAACAATATGAAGCAAAATAAGTTAGATTTGACAAATATCTCATATTTTCTCTCACATGCAGGAATTAAATATAAAAATTTATACAAATATCTAGGCATATGTCTCTGTGTATTTATATTCTTGTTTTGTGTAGTTCACAAATTAGAAATGGGATCATGAGAAGGAAGGACACGAAGAGATTCTAAAGTATGTAAGAAATGGAGAAAATAATGAAATACGTGTGATAGTAATGCAACAAAATTCACATGTAACGAGTGGTTAGAAAGGGAATCAGTTGGAAGGGTATAAGGGAACAACAAATGGTAGTGGGTTAAGGGAATAAATGAGAACAAAATACAACAGAACATATGTTTGAAGCTTAAATAATGAAACTTTACTTTTTGTGCTATCCTAAAATATATTTAAAAGAAATAAACATTCAAAGAAAACACATTATCATTTCATTTCAATTCTATGACTTGGTTTCGATTTTCTCATTTAGATCCTTTCATATCTGTAAAGGAAGCCTGAATATTTGTATCCCATTAGGTTATAGAATGTAAAGAATTTGTTTCCTGGCTATTGTGACCTCCCTGTCTAGAATTATATAGAAGATGAAAAAGTAAAATCGATGCCATATGTTTACTAGACATTAAATTTTTTTACATATTTTCCCATTCAGTGAATGAGATGTACTCAATATCATTCATCAATGACCTAGTTGTTCATTAGGTCTCTGTGGAGAACATCCTGTCAAAGCTGGCGTAATGGAGAAATATGGCTTCACGCATATAGAAGTAATGCTAGGCTCATATGTTTATTATTATACTTTCTGGTTTTAACTGCATCATTGAATATATTGCATGAAAGATGGATAGCTATACAGAAACTAGAAACAAAGATAGAAGACTTGGATCTGGAGAGATAGCTCATTGGTTGGGAGAACCTTCTCTTGCAGAGTACCTGCTTTCAGTTCTAAGCATCCTTATGGGAATTTACAAATGTCTGTTAACTCCAGTTCCAGGGGATCTGACTCTCTCATCTGTTCTTCCTCAATACTGCACAAATGTGGTAAATTTGCATGCATGCAGGCAAAACTGACATATATGAAAGAGAAATAAAATTTGGAAAATAGAAGTCTAATCCAGAAAGTTCTTACAACATATTAAAGAATAAACTGGAATTTCAATTGAGTTCACAAGCTGGATTCTAGTGCCGTTTGTGCAACTTTAATCAATAGGTGCTACATTCGCTCTGCCCCCCACTCTGCTAAGTTCCATGAGCCTTGCGTGAATAGGTTCCACTATAGTGGCATTTAGTGATGGGTATCCCTCAGACATATATTTTCTGTGTATGACCAGTTGTGGAACTCTGTCATAGCCTCCATCTGTTGCAAAAAAAGAGCTTCTTTGATTAGTGCTGTACATTACATTTGTCTGTAAATATAAGAATCAATATTTAGCATATGATAAGAAAATAAACAAGACACATGCAGAATAATATGACAAAAACTTAACAAAGAATGGGGGGAGTCTCAAGCCTAGATAAGGAACTATTAGCAAATTATTACTGTGGGGTAAGGGAGGTAGATCATTTTTTTTAATTTTTTAAATTTTATTTATTTCTGTATGTGTATGAATGTACTGTCTGCATGCAAGTTTGTGCACCCTTGTCGTGCAATGCAGCGGAGGTCAGAAGAGAGTGTAGGATTCCCCTGGAACTGGAGTTCTCCTGGAATTGGAGTTTCAGACTGTTCTCAGCCGCCATGTGGGTGCTGGGGATCGAACCCGGGTCCTCTGTAAGAGCGGTCGGCACTCTTAACAGCTAGGCCATCTCTGCAGCCCCTGGAGGTACATCTTTAAATGAATGACTGCAGATAGACATACTAGACTCTGGTGGATGAACTTACATTGAGGGACATGTGGATACAAATGCTACACTGGATAAGACTTAACATATATGGTAGACTCTTTAAAATCTGGTGAGGGGGCTATGGAAAGGGTAAGGGAATGGGTTTAAATTTGATTAAGAATTATTGCATGAAATGCACAGAAACTCAATAAAATTAAAAAAAAGGTGCTACATATATCATTGATGAGAACCAAGATATTTTCATTGTTCACACTCTTGCCTTATGTGACATAACTTTTGTAAGCATGATAGAAATAATTTTCAGGAAAAGGATGTACTCCAAGATTCATGGCTCAGCCTAAAATCCTGACATATATACAAATGGTAGGAAGAAAAACACTCATAATTTAATAGTGTTGCTAAAGTCATTGCTTATATTTAACTCAGTAGAATTTTTAATTATGCATTTGTGCTAATTATGAAAGATTAATTGTGTTAGCTTTAAAACCTGTGCCATTGATTAAATTAACATTTTTGTGAACTATGATGATCCATTAACTTTTTTCCTCTATTTATGAAAAGAAATATTTGAGTCACATTGGCTCCTGTGTTCATTTTAACATAAAATTGAGAAATTTTGGAGAGACTTCCTTTAGGATTTAGCGTAAATAGATCGGGTTATTTTTCTAAAGAAAAATAAATTCCTGTTCAAGACTTTTATATAATTTACAAGTAATATTAATTTGTGATTCATTCTTCTTATCACAAATGGGGAAATGAAAATAACATCTCCTTCTAAGGTTCTTCTGAGAATTACATTGTAGCTATAACTTAGTGTTATTTTAATTCTGACACATTCATGACACATTCTCACTGAAATTTACTGCATACATAAATATTCAACTCGTTTTACCATTCTTTAGCAAAGTCTGTATGAAACTGGTGATTTTCCTATATTCTTCATTCTTATTATATTACATATTTTCTATTATCTGCATTTGTATCATATCTTTTCACTCATTCAATGAGATTCACCTGACTTTATATGACAGTGGATTTTAAGTTAATGCCAATTCCTTAAAGACTTATAGAATGGGCACTGAAAACCACCATAAGCACAGTGGAGAAGATGGGAAATGATGTATTATGCCTCAGTCTAAAGACGATACAACTCACAGAGAGACTGGGAATGTACGAAGGAAAGAGAAACACAGAGGGAAGACATTTAGAATTTTTTTTCCACTGAGCAGATGTTGGAGATGAGTGAAGAAATAAAAGATTATAGAGAACGTCAAGATAAATAGCACTTCTGGTAGAAGAAATAACATTTTAAAAATTATGGTGTTTCATGAAGGCACAGAGTTTTGATATAAATAAATTCACTTATGATTTTAAAGCAAGACAAATATGCTGGTGTGAAAGTCAAGGAAAGAGAAATTAGAACAAATTCACAATGCTTTTGAGAACAAACTAAACCTATTTATCTTTATCCATCCACAGGTCTTGTACAAAAATATCCACACTATTTAGCTATGTGTTAAATAACAGAAATTCAAAAACATGAAAAAAGCACATGTGTTTATTACGTACCAATTTCAATGCTAGAATTAACAGATAATTATAATAAACTCTCAAAATATCATATGATAGAACAGAATAAAGATACTTCCCAGCAACATAGTCATGGATCAAATATCACATGAGCATTTGTTGTTTTCTTTTTATAATCTTTACTGAATTTTTGTAATTTTCATCCTATATATTGTTTTTAACATATTTGGACTCTTCTTTCCCCTATATGCCCCCATCTTCTAGCCCTCTCACAAACATATTTCATATACTCTCTCAAATAATTTAAGGTATACATAGTGGCCAAATTGTATCCCAAGCATCCTTTCATGTGTGCATCCATTCTCACCTGGAGCAGGGATAACCTATATAATGTTACATCTTTATAAAGTACCTACCCTCACTCTCCCAGTATTTACCGGTTGCCAATAATTTCTCAGCTAACATTGTGACTACTTACTACTTCCCCATTTCTATGCTGAGGTGTTGTTTTGTTTGAACTTACAAGGGTCTTCCACATGCTATTACCATTGCTGTAGCATAGTATGAATAACTTCCAAGCACTCTAGAAAAAATGTTTCATTGCAGTCATCCACCACATCTGACTCTTGTAGTCTTTCTGCACAATCTTCCTCAATAGTTCTTGAGGCTTGTGTCACAGAGATATGATAGAGGTGGCCTATTTGGATATAAGCACTATGCACGGTCTTGTTATCTGTACAATATCCAGGTGTGGCTTTCTAGATTCATCATCAACTGTTGCATAAGAAAGTTTCACTGATGAGGGCTGAGAGATGGATTAATATTCATTTTTAATATATACTTCAGGAAGATTGTGCATTTCATATAATAAATCTTAATCAAATTTAGGCCCCCTTCCCCCATTTGCACTCTCCTATCGTCCCTAACCAATGGATCTCATGCATTCTGTCACATATGTTGAGGCCTTTATGGTTAAGTAGTTATACCCAGATGTCCTTTAGTGCAAGTTCATCCACTGGATTATAGTCAACTTATGTAGCATTACACCCTTATAAAATACCTACTCTCACTCACCCATCAGTAATCAGTTGCTAATAGTGCCTTAGCTAATATGGGGGCCTGCTGCTCTTTTCTCCAGTTCTATGCTGGGTGTTTGTCTAATTAGGTTGCTGTGGGACTTGTGCATGCTGTCTCCAAGGTTGCAAGTTCAGATGCACCTAAACGCATCTCTTTCCTTATGTTCATGCACTGCCCTTGGTTCTTACAATCTTTCAGCCCCTTCTTCTGCAATGGTTTCTTGGCTCTTACCCCCTTCTTCTGCAGTGGTTGAGGATAGGTGTACTATCCAAAGAAATGTACTCCGCAGTCTCTTATTCTCTAAAACATGGCTACTTGTGGCCTACTGTGTTTATTGCATTCTGTTTTGTAAAAAGATGAAGGGTTTATTATTATTCACTCTCCCTCCTTTGTTATAACATGTTTTATGAGCCTTTTTGTAAGGTTGGGCATCTCAGACATATATTCTCTATCTGTGACCATTTGTGGAAGTCTATAATACCCTCCATCTGTTGCAAAAACAGTCTTCTTTGAATAGTGATGAACTGTATACTTGTCTGTACATATAAGAATCCATATTTAGCATACATTAAAAAATTCATTTGTCTAGGGATATGATTGAGATAGGGTATTGTCAAGGATCTATTACTTCTCCAACTATCTCTATTTGGCCATACTTACAATGTCATCTATGAGTTCCCTTCTACTGAGAGAAGTTTAAGTCCAATTAGGTAACTGTTGATTACCTCTATATAAATGTGCTCCTATTACACCAATAGAGACAGTTTGTTGAGCCAGTCATTGTAGTTATTAGTCTTTACAGCTGGGTTGTACCATTGATTAATTGTTCACTTATCATTTTGCATAGTATTCTCTAGAAGTCTTAGAGCTTGTCTTCATGGAGGAAGACCCCATGTCAGCTCCAGGTCCATTAATTCGGGTCCTCTATTGGAAGTATTTCTCTTCTTTAGCAATTGGGTCTTACCTTCAAGTTCTTGGAAGTAATCAAGGAGTCTGGGAATATCTTCTGTTATTTTGGTAGTCTCTTGGATTGCCATGACAAACAAATCAAAAGGAGGTTTCTCCTCTCCTACATTGTGTTTTTTATTGCAAAGCCTTCAGGCATGCACATCCACTCATGTTCATATTTTGCATGTATATCTTTCAGGGGGAGTTAATACATTTCCATCTAGCTTTTCACACCGTTGCTTGAGTTTTCTTTATCTCTCTCATCTCTTTCTCTCTGTCTAAAGCTCTCCTCCCTCCCCAGTTAAAGTACTCCCATTTTCCCCTTGATAACACATACCTCCTATTATCCTTCCTCTCTTGAGTTTCATCTTCAATTTTACCACCATGGTTCCTTTTATGTTTTTCCCTTCTCCTTTCCCATTTCACTACCACTATTTCCCCCTTGGTATCATCTGTTTCCTATTATCATCCTCTCTCGAACTCTTCCTTTCCCTTTACTTCTGTTATTCCTTTCCATTTTCTCAGTTGTTGCAATTACATCAGAATATATATTCACATATAAGGGATTAGTGCTAAGACATATGCAAATGAGAGAGAAAATATATTGCTTGTGTTTCTGCGTCTGTGTTACTTCAATTAATATAACACATTGTAGTTCCATCCATTTACTTCCAGATTTTGTTATTTTGAATTTACTTACTGCTGAGTAGAGCTCCATTGTGAAAACATAACACATTTTATTTACCATTTCTCAGGTGAGGCTTATTTAGGTTGTTTTCATTTCTTAGCTCTCATGGAAATAGCAGCCAAAAAAAGAAGAAATGGATGGACATCAGTACAGTAGGGTAAGACCTTTGAGTATATGCCAAGGAGTCCTATAAGCAGATGGTATGGTAGATTGACTTTTTAGCTTTTAAAAATTTCTCCACACACAGTTCTTCCACATAGTTAAATACTTTTGTAATATCACCAACAGTGAATGAATTTCTCCTTTCTGCACATCCTTACCAGCATTTGGTGTCTTTTGTTCTCTTGGACTCTTAGGTTAAGGTGAATACTTTTTTGAAAAAAAAATATTTTTATTGAAGTTTTGTGCATTTCACACAACATTTTTCAGTCCAATTTAAACTCATTCCCCTTTCCATGCCACCCACCCCACCCAAGTTCATGCATTATCATACAACTATAGTATCTTTTTATGAGTCTTTTAAAAGTTGTTCTCTGCAGAGGTTTATTGATTTAGGGGAGACGTTTATTGTTTCAGTCAGTTCTTTGTCCCACTCCTTTTGTTGTTGTTGTTGTTGTTCCCTCCAATTTCTGTTGCTCCAAAATATGCACGCATATATATGTCCCACAGAAACCAAAAGTATGTCCTCTGAAAACAAACTGTAAGCTAATTCCAAGTTATATTTCTGAATTGAAAATTTTATATTACTCTATGCATACATACCCCCCACCCATATACCAAAATTACAAAGCCTGAAAATAAGTGGCAGAATAATTTTAGAGCCTGTTAATGGATTCACATTATAAGAGCTCAATTGCTTTCAGATTATAAAAAAAAGAATATAATATTATGATTGCTCAGTTTCCCTTACAACTAGGAATTTGGTGCTAGCATTCACAAATGAGAGATACTCTGCTGGATAACTTTAGAGTCAACTTGACACACCTGGATTGAGGGAGCCAAATTGGGGACTTAGCTCCATTGGATTGGCCTGTGGCCACACCTGTGGAGTATTGCCTGATTCTTCCCTTTGAAATAAGACAGTGCTTGTTTTGGATTTTACAGCAGTCCACAGTTAAGAGACTTTTAATAGACTGAATTTTTAAGTATTTGGACATTTTAAGGACTGTGGGGCTTTTAAGGTTGTACTGTCTTAGGTTGTGATTAATGTTAACATCATAGTTTGGGATAAGAATTTGAAAGATGGAGGTTTAATAGTGATGTGTTTTTTGTGTCAAGTTGACAAAGGGGCAATTGTGCTAGAGAGCTTTAGTGTCAACTTGACACACATGGGTTGAGGGAGCCTCAATTGGGGAATTGGCTCCATTGGATTGTCCTGTGGCTACATCTGTGGAGTATTGTTTTGATGGTCAAGCAGTGTGGGAGGGCCCAGCCCACAATGAGTGGTGCCACCCTGTGCAGGTTGTTGTGTACCATATAAGACGGCAGGCTGGGCATGAGCCAGGAGAGCAAGCCAATAAACAGCATTCCTCCATGGCTTGTAATTCAGCCCCTGCCTCCAGGTTCCTGCACTTAGTTCTTACTCTGGGATCCCTAAGTGATGAAATGTGACCCAGGAGATGTAAGCTGAATAAACACTTTCCTCCCCAAGTTGGTGTCAGTCAGAGTGTTTTGTCACAGCAATGGAAGAGAAAATCGAACAGAAATAGGTACTATGAGTGGGGTATTGCTGTGTCAGACCTGTCCTTGGTGTTTTGGGGAAGGACTGTCGAGGTGTTTGGAACTTTGAGCTGGGAAGATCATTGAATGCCTAAAGGTCGTTGCTGTGGAGCTTGGAGCAGTTTTGTTAAAGGAGTTGTAGAAGATGGAGGCCTGGCCTGTGAAGTTTCTAGTTTCAAAGGGGAGCAGAGATCATCAGGACTGTATAATCTGTGGGTTCTGGTCAGCTGGGACTGAAGAATCAGCTGTATGTAACAAGAGACCAGAACTGGAAGGGAAATCTTTGTTGTACTGGCACAATTATTGCTGGTTAGCTGGGGCTGAAAAATCAGCTGTAAGTAACAAGAGACCAGCATCCCTGTGGTGATTTCTTCTGGGAAGAATTTCTTCAGGGTCAGCACACAGAAGCTGTGTTCCAGAAGGGGCCTGAGCCTCCATCTCAAGCCAGAAACAGGACTTGGTAGTGTGTAAGAGTCTCCTATATGCTTCTGTTATTGAAATTTGAGGGGGTCACAGAGAGCAGCCGAGGCTTGGCACTGTGAGAGGTCAGGAAAGACCATTGGGGGAAGTGCACCTCGGTTGCAGTGAAGACCCCAGGATTGCAGGGGTCATGGAGAGAAGCTGAGGCTTTGCATCAGGAGAGGTCAGAAGAGACCATTGCTGAAGGTGCTGCCTCAGTTTCAGTGGAGACCCGAGATTTTTGGAGATGCCAGGATGATGTGACAACCACCAAGAGCAGTGGCAGTTGTGGAATGGAGTTGGCCTGGGCCTGGGAGATGAGCTGTGTTTGCCACGGACTGCAGAGTCAGAGAGGGGGAGCTGCCAAAACACTTTGGAGCCCAGAAGATCGTGAGTGAGTCCCATGTGTCCAGCCTTGAGATACTTTGCTGGACTTAGGCTTTGTTTGATAGTGCCTGATTCTTCCCTTTGAAATAAGACAGTACTTGTTTTGGATTTTACAGCATCCCACAGATAAGAGACTTTTAATAGACTGAACTTTTAAGTATTTGGACATTTTAAGGACTGTGGGGCTTTTAAGGTTGTACTGTCTTAGGTTGTGATTAATGTTAATATCGTACTTTGGGGATAAGTACTGAAAAGGTGGAGGTTTAATAGTGATGTGTTTTTTGTGTCAATTTGACAAGGGGTCAATTGTGCTGGATATCTTTAGTGTCAACTTGACACACATGGGTTGAGGGAGCCTCAATTGGGGAACTGGTTCCATTGGATTGTCCTTTGGCCACATCTGTGGAGTATTGTCTTGATGGTTGAGTGGTGTGGGAGGGCCCAGCCCACAATGAGTTGTGCCACCCTGGGCAGGTTGTTGTGTACCATATAAGAAGGCAGGTTGGGCATGAATCAGGAGAGCAAGCCAGTAAACAGCATTCTCCAATGGCTTGTGATTCAGCCCCTGCCTCCAGTTTCCTGCCCTTAAGTTTTTGCTCTGGGATCCCTAAGTGATGAACTGTGATCCAGGAGATGTACGCTGAATAAACCCTTTCCTCCCCAAGTTGCTGTCAGTCAGAGTGTGTTGTCAGAGCAATGGAAGACAAACTAGGACAGAAATCATTTGTCCTTTGTTTTTCTGAAACTGTGTTACTTCACTTAGTGTAATATCTTCTAATTCCATCCATTTACCTACAAAGTTCATGATGTCATCTTTCTTTAACACTGCATAGAACTCCATTGTGTAGATGTACCACATTTTCTTTATCTGGTACTCAGTTCAGGGGTATTTGGTTTGGTTCTAGCTCTTCACTATTGTGAAGAGAGCTGCAATAAAGGTGGATGTGCATGTATCTCTGTGGTAGGATGAGTCTTGTGGATATATACCCAGGAATGGTATGATTGGTTCAGGTGGTAGCCTCATTTTGAGGCATTTAAGGTCTCTCCACACTGCTTTCCATAGTGGTTGTATGAGTTTACATTCCCACCAGCAGTGGATGACTTTCTCCATTCCACACCACCTCTCCAGCATTTGGTATTGTTTGTTCTGTTGATCCTAGCCAGTCTTATTGTAGTGAGATGATAGCTTAAAGTGGTTTAAATTTGCATTTCCTTAATTATTAGTGTTGTTGAAAACATTTTAATATGTTTCTCAGCCAACTTTACTTCCTCACTTGTGAAGTCTCTGTTGAGCACTTTATTCCATCTTTTGAGTGATTAATTTGTTTTCTTACTTTTTGTTTTTTGAGAAGTTTATATATTCTGGATGTTAAATATCTGGCAGATGTATCACTCATGAAGGTTTTTTTTTCAACTCTGTGGGTCATCTCTTCATGTCATTGATTGTTTCTTTTGGTGTACAGAAGCTCTTTAGTTTAATTAGGTTCCACTTGTTAATTGTTGACCTTTTTTTCTGCACAGCTGATGTCTGATATAGAAAGTCTTTTCTTACACCTATGTAGTGTAGGTTTTTGCCCACACTTACTGTATTAGTCACTTTTCTGTTGCTGTAATAAAACACCATCACCAAAGGAACTTATAAAAGGAAGAGTTTATTTGAGCTTACGTTTGATGATTCCAGGGAATTAGAGTCCATTGTGGTGGGAGGCACAGATGCTGGAGCTGGAGCAGCAAGCCGAGGGTCACATCTCCCAATGAGCACAGGAAGCAGAGAGAGTGACTGGAGACCACAAGGCTTGCTAAATTCACTAAGCCTGCCCCCAGTGACATACTTCCTCTAGCATGGCCACACCTTCTAGGACCTCCAAGAACAGTGCCAACAACTGGAGACAAAATGTCTGAAAACTTAAAGCCTATGGGGGCTACTCATTCAAACCACCACAATCCACTCCCTGGCCCCCATAGTCTCCTGTCAGTATAAAATGCAGAATGCATTTAGTCCAACCTTAAAAGTACCCATAGTCTTTACCAGTTACAATGCCATTCAAAAGTCTACAGTCCAAAGTCTCTTCTGAGACTCAGGCCAATCTCCTAACTGTAAGCTCCTGTAAAATCAAAAGGCAAATTACAAACTCCCAATGTACAGTGGAACTGAATACACATTCCCATTCCAAAAGGGAGGAATAGAGGCATAGTGAGGAAATACTGGACCAAAACAGACTGAAAACCAGCAGAGGCAAGCAACAATTCCATAGCTCCCATGGTGTGACGTCTGAGACTATGACTTCCAAAGTGCTTAATGGTATCATCCTCTTCCACTGTGTGGGTGCAACAAACATCTATTTCTTAGAGGGGTACCACTCCCTGTATGCAGCTCTGCTTGGCAAACATCTCTCATGTCTGACATCTTGACTGTCTTCATGGGGTCCCCGCTGCCAACCAGACTTCAGATTCACAGCTTCATCAATGGCCTATCAGGGCTTCTTTATTCAGGGACACCCCTGCTGCAATCTGCCTGACCTTGGCAGCTCTCTAAAACCGTGGTAGGAAGAACTGATGAACCCCTTCACTCTGCATCCTCCGTGGCCTCTAAGCCAGCACCACATAAATGAAATTGGCCCGAGTTTGGCTGCAAGTTCGGGATGGATCTCTCCTACTTTAACCACAAGTGTCAAGTTTTCTCTGCCTTGGACTTTTTGGAGTAGAAAAGGCTTTCAGTATTTTTCTTTCAAATTGGAGGCTTAGCTGGGTGTGGACTTGCCCTGAATGTACTGTTTATATTGTTTACTTGTAAACCTCAAGGCCTCTCCTTAATCACCTTAATCTCAATTTTTCCATTGTTTACTTGTAAATAAGCTAGGCCTCTCCTTAATCACTTTATTTTCCTTATCAAAAGAAACCTCTCCTTCACATGCCTTGGCCCACCTTTAATCTTCCTAATGCAGTTTTTAGATCCAACTGACATTCGGCTTTCTTTCTTCCCCATCTGCGCTGCTTAACTGTAGATCTAGTACATATTCACTTAACAAACGAGCCAAGCCATCCATTTCTACATTAGGCTGGCTTAAAATATCCTCAAGCCAAAGAATTAGTCCATTGCTTCAATTTAGCTCAGGCAAGCATTAAGGCTGTGGGCAAACTGCTGCAGACTCTTTATCAAAATATACAGCTGCTGCCTAAGTCTTTATTTTCCTCTGTAACTACAATTTTTGCAGCAATGTTTTTTCTTCCAGGCTTCTACTAGAATGGCCCCTTAAGCTCTGCTTACAGTAGTCAACAGCTTTTCTAGCCCAAAGTTCCAAAGTCTTCCACATTTCTCCAAACATCCACATGGTCAGGTTCTTCACAGCCAACAGCCCACTCTCTGGTACCAAATAACTGTATTAGTCACTTTTCTGTTGCTGTGATAAAATACCCTGACCAAGGAACTTATAAAATGAAGAGTTTATTTGAGCTTATGATTTATGGTTCCAGAGAATTAGAGTCCGTTGTGGTGGGAAGCATGGCGGCTGGAGCTGGAGCAGCAAGCCGAGGATCACATCTCGCAATGAGCACAGGAAGCAGAGAGAGCGACTGGAGACCACAAGGCTTGTTAAACTCACTAAGCCTGCCCCCAGTGACATACTTCCTCTAGCACGGCCACAACTTCTAAGACCTCCAAGAACAGTGCTACCATCTGGAGACAAAATGTCTGAATACTTAAAGCATATGGGGGACACTCATTAAAACCACCACACTTTCTTGAACACTTTCAGAGTTTCAGGTTTCACATTGAGGTCTTTGAACCATTTGGAGTTGATATTTGTACAGGGTGAGAGGTAGGGGGGTAATTTTATTCTTCTACAAGTGGTGATCCAGTTCACTGTTTTTCCTCCATTGAGTCTTCTTGGCCCCTTTGTCAAATATGAGGTGGCTGAAATTGTATGTGCTGAAGTCTGGATAAAAAGGGTTTTTGATTTGCATTTCTCTAATTACTGAGGATGTTCAGCAGTTTTTAAAAGTATTTCTTAGCCATTATTTTTCTTCCTATAAGAAATTTCTTTTCAAGTCCTTAGCCATCCATTTTGTAAGTCATTTACTTGCTTTTTTATCTGTTTTTGAAGACTTTTATGTTCTGCATAATAACTCTCTCTCAGATATGTAGCAGTTGAAGATTTTCTCCCACTCAATGGGTTTCTTCCACATTTTCTTAGATTTTTTTGTCCCTACAGGAGTTTTTGGTTTAATGATGTTCCACTTATGAATTTCCAACTTTAATGCTTGAGCAACTGAAGTCCAATTTTGAAAATCATTTCTTACATCTATATCTTCCAGAATGCTGCCTGTGTTTTCTTTTAAATATTTTAGTTCACGCTTCATATTTAGGTCTTCAGTACATTTGGAGTTGACTTTTTTACAGGGTGAGAGATAAGGATCCATTTTCATTCTTCAATAATTGTAGATCCATTTTATCCATCACCATTTGTTAACTTAGCTCTCTGAAACAATTTAATAATAAGTATCTGTAATATATCAAATGAATACTATATTATAACATGCTCTTCTAAAGAAAATGATTTCTCCTGTATGTCCTTATCTACCTTACTTCTCCCCACGTGTCTAATATTCTATTCTATAGAAAAATTTTAGCTTTGGTTGAGTTATAACTGTATTTATTCCACAAGTTTCTCTATAGCTTTATAGGCTTGAGCACCAGCAGTCGCAATAATTGGTTTGTTTGAAAATCCAGAGTGTTCAAAAATTTCAAAGAATAATTCTAATTTAGCCCTAGAACAAAAAGAAAAAAGGAGAAAAAAGGTTTCTGATGTATAAAAACAAGAGTGTAAGCTCATGAAACTTATGGATATTATATTGAAGAAAATTGATTAGGGATAGATATACAGCTCAGTAACAGAACCATTGATTAGCATACAGAAGGCACTGGGTTTCATCCCAGCATACAAGGAAGGCATATTAATCCAAGAGACATGAGGTGCAAAGATGGAATCATTTTTTATTATTTTTGTAATGCTTTTATTGATAGCTTGTATAATTCAGACATCATTTCTCAGTGCACTTTAGACAATCCCCCTTCCTTTCCTCCCACCCCACCCCAGATCATGCATTCTGCCATGACTATCCTTCATCTTTCAGTCTTTTTTTATGTTTAGGAATTTTCATTTTCCTCCTTTAATTTTATGTTACTCTAAAATGTGCATACTTACTTCCCACTCATATACAGTAATTACAGAGTCTGAAAGTAAGTGGTGGATCAATTCTAGAGCCTGTTAAGAGATTTACCTTATAACAAAATAGTTGCTTTCAGATAAACAGAAATATAACAGTAATGTTGTTCAGCTTGCCTTTCCTGTGTGGATTTGGTGTTAGTATCCACAAATGAGAGAGCGCATTCAACAATTGTTTTACTGGGACTGTGGTACTTCACTTAGCATAATGGTTTCAAGTTCCATCCATTTACCTGCAAAGTTTGTGATGTAATCTTTTTTTACCACTGAGTAATACTCCACTGTGTAGATGTACCACATTTTTGTCAGCCACTCATTAGTTGAGAGGCATTTGGGTTCGTTCCAGATCTTTGTCATTATTAAAAGAGCTGCAAATAACATGGATGTGCATGCATATTTGCAGTAAGATGAGTCTTGTCCTTATACATCCAGGAGTGGTATAGCTGGGTCAGGTTGTAGGCTCATTTTGAGTCTTTTAAGGGTTGTCCACATGGCTTTCCAGAATAGTTGTACAAGTTTACATTCCCACCAGCAGTGGATGAATCTTCCCCTTTCCCCACAACCACTCCAGCATTTGGTGTCTTTTGTGATCTTGATCTTAGCCAGTCATATCAGTGTCAGATGATATCTGAGAATGGTTTTAATTTACATTTCCTTAATTATTAATGATGTTGAACACTTTTTAAGATGTTTCTCAGCCAAGTCTCTGTTCAGCTCTTTATTCCATCTTTTGAGTAGGTCATTTGTTTTCTTACTTCTTTGTTTTTTGAGTAGTCTATATATTCTTGATGTTAATGATCTGTAAGTTGAATCACTGGTGAAGATTTCCTCCCACTCTGTGGGTTTTCTCCTCACTTCCTTGATTGTTTCTTTTGCTGTACAGGAGCTTTTGAGTTTGATGAAGTGCCATTTGTCAACTGTTGACCTCATTTCCTGTGCAGCTGCTGTCTGTTTTAGAACCTTTTTTCCTACACCCATGTCTGGTAGGTTGTTACCAAATTTTTCTTCTATCACCTTCTGGGTTTCAGGTTTACATTGAGATCTTTGATACACTTGGAGTTGGTTTTTGTACAGGGTGAGAGGTAGGGGTTTAATTTTGTTCTTCTACATGTGCTAATCCAGTTTTTCCAGCACCATTCGCTGAAGAAGCCATCCTTCCTCAATCGAGGGATTTTTTTTTTGTCCCTTTGTCAAATATGAGGTGGCTGAAATTGTATGAGCTCAAGTTTAGATCTTCAATTTTGTTCCACTGGTTAAAGGGTCTGTTTTTATGCCAGTACCAGGCTGTCTTTATGACTAATGCCCTGCAATACAGCTTGAAGTCTGGTAGAGCAATTCCCCCTGTATTGCATTTTTCACTCAGGGTTGCTTTTGCTGTTCAGGGTCTTTTGTTTTTCTGCATGAATTTAAGAATTTTTGTGCAAGTCAGTGAAGAAGCTCACAGAGATTTTGATTGGGATTACATTGAATCTGTATATTAATTTGGATAAAATGAACATTTTTACTATATTAATTTTTCCAATCCATTAGCATGGGAGATCTTTCCATCTCCTTCTTCAGGAGTTTAAAATTTTAGTTGTAGAGATTGTTGGTATCTATGGTTAGGTTTGTTCCCAGGTATTTTATTATTTTTGAGGCTATTGTGAGTAGGAAGAACATCTTATATTCCTTCTCCACTTGTTTATTTTTGGTGTAAAGAAAGGCTACTGATTTTTCCAGGTTAATATTTAATCCCGCCACTTTACTGAAACTCTTAATCATTTCTAGAAGTTTTTGGTGGAGTTTTTATCATCCCTTAGGTAGACTATTATATCATCTGCAAAAGGGATAGCTTGCCAGGCATAGTGGCACATGCCTTTAATCCTAGCACTCAGGAGGCAGAGAGGGGCCGATCTTTGTGAGTTCAAGCCAGCCTGGTCTACAGAGTGAGTTCCAGGACAGCTGGGGCTACAGGGATACCCTGGCTCGAAAAGACCAAAAAAAAAGGGGGGGGGATAGCTGAACTTCTTTTCTGATTAGTATTCCTTTAATTTCTTTCCCTTGTCTTATTGACCTAGCAAGAGTTTCAAGCACTATATTAAAGAGGAGTGGTGATAAGGGGCAGCCTTGCCTGGTTCCCACATTAAGGGAAATGGTTCCAACTTTTCTCGATTTAGGATGATGTTGGCAGTGGGTTTGCTTTATATGGCTTTGACCATGTTGAGGGATATTCTTTTCAGTCCAATTCCCTCTAGGACTTTAAACATGAAGGGATCCTGGATCTTGTCAAAGGCTTTTTCTGTATCAATTGAGATGATCATGTGGGTTTTGTCCTTCAGTCCATTTATGTGTTTTATATTTATTGATTTACATATCTTGAACCATCTCTGGTATGAATCCAACTTGGTCATGAGGATTATCTTTTTGATGTGGGTCTGTATGCGATTTACAAGTATTTTGTTGAGAATTTTTGCATCTATTTTCATTAATGAGATGGGTCTATAGCTTTCTTTTTTGCATACATAGATTTATAGATATATATTAATATATATATATATATGCCTGGGTTTTTGATTAGAGTGATTTGGCTTCACAAAGGAATTTGGGAGAATCACTTCTTTTTGTATCCTTCTGAACAGATTGAGTTAGTGTAATGGTTTTGTAGGACCTCTTTAAAAGTTTTTATAGAATTCCTCTCTATTAATCCATGCTGGGCCCAGGCTTTATTTTTTTATTTGGGAGTTTTATTTTTTTTTAACATCTCAATTTTTTTTTTTTGTGTTGTTGATTTTTAAACGTTGTACTCCCTTCTTGGTTCAAGTTTTGTTGGTTCCCAGGTTTCAAATATTCATCATTTCTCTTAGGTTTTCAAATTGAGTGGAATATTGGGTTTTTGAAGTATTCTCATTATGTTGTCTGGTCTTTACGTTGTCTGTTGTGATGTTTGCCCTTTCAATCATGAATACTATGGATTTTGAGTTGCTCTTTTCTTTTCCTTTTTTTGGTTAAGTGGGTTAGAGGTTTGTCCATGTTTTTTTTTTTTTTATCTTTTCAAAGAACCAACTTTCGGATTCGTTGATTCTATGTATTATTTTCTTGGTTCCTATTTAATTGATTTCTTCTCTGATTTTTGTGATCTCTTCATGTGTTTTGGGTTTAGGGTTCATTTGTTGTTGTATCTGAAGTGTTTTTACCTGCAGTGTTAGATCTTTATTTGTTCCCTTTCAGTTTTTTGGATTTGGGCACTTAGGGATATAAATTTCCCTGTTAAGACTCCTTTTAAGTGAACACAAACACACAGACACACACATACACACACACACAGTATGAAGGGTTGCATTTTGCATTTGTAAAATAAGAACTACACATTGGAGTACATACACCTAATCTCAGCTTATTTACAGGAAGACTGCCTTGTCAACGTAGCAATTTCAAGAGTGACTTGGACAGATTAGTAACACCTTTTCTCAACGTAATTTTAAAACAATAATAAATATAATTGTGTTAAAATAAAAATGTATACGAATGTAGTTCACAAACATAGTGCTTCAGTAACATAGACAGGCCCTGGATTTAATCTCTTGTGCCAAACATAAAGCAAGAATTATAGCATATGTAATTCATGAGCACAAAACTATTAAGTCCATAACAGTGACTATATCAACTTTTACCAAACAAAACAACTAATTCAAGGCAGATTTGGTCTTATATTCTGGACAGAGCTTAATATTTTCTAGTCTTTTAATCTGAGAAATTCGAAATGGTGTGATTTTAATTTGTATTGTTTATTTTCATTTACTATCATCACATGAATCTTAAGAGTTCCAATTTTTCTCTCTTGCTTTAAGTAAATTTCTTTTCTTTCTTTTTTTTTTTTTTTTTTTTTTTTTTTTTGGTCTTTTGAAGATAGGATCTCACTCCATCTCCAGCTGTCCTGGAACTGTCTATGTAGACCTGGCTGTCTGAACTCACAGAGATCCACCTGCCTCTCTCTCCCGAGTGCTGAGATTAAAGTTGTGCACCACCACGCCGAGCTTAAGTGACATTTCAAATTGTCCATTTCTATTGCAGCCTTTATTGCATTATTAGTGCCTTGAAATTTTTTATATTCTAAATAAAATTTTCTTGAAAAATATATGGAATGTACGTTTATATCCAAGTCTACATTTTGTCTAATTTAACTGTATTAGAGTCCTATATGTTATATTTTTATTTCATGTTTTCAATGTCCATTAAAACATTTTTGTATCCCAAGGTCCTAGGAATTTTCTACTTTGGTTTTCATTAACACTCAGCAATTTGTAATTGCCCCCTTTTATGTTTGTTTAAGAGCAGTAATAGATCCATTTTTATGTAAAATATAAATTTAGATTTGAGATCCAATTTCTTGCACTTGAATTACACTGGCAAAACAAGATTAATTGATGATATGTGTTCATTGTTCAGTGTTGTATGATGTTCCATTTAACTATATGTCCATTCCTATGCCAAAAGATACTATCTTGAACATTGTGTCTTTATCTTCAGTCTTAATTAATATACTATAAGTACTTGAATATTTTTCTTCAAATTGTCTTATCTTGCCTAGATACTTAACTGTTATAAATTATTATCAGCTTGCTAATTTTGACTTTCAAAAACATGTATTCCTGACGTTTTGATTTCAGTTGTATTCACTTTGAGTATTAAATTGAGAAAATGATTCATCCTAAATTTATTTACATTTCTAATAATAAAAATAAAAAATATGTTTTTTTTTATTTTTTTTATTTCTTTCTCAACCTTGTTTTGCTCTGCTTGGAACGAAGCAGAAATAACAATAAAGCAATCAGAAAAATATTATAGAAGTCATCTCTGAGATTTGAATAGTGAAGTTAGACTACTTAGATAGCTACTGGGTTAAAGGAAGTCTCATGAAAGAACCATGTTTTTAATTGAATTTGTATATAATTCATACAATATTTCCTAAAAATATTTATACACCCTCCACTATATGGACTCCCCTATATCCACACAGGTAAGATTTCACATATTCTGTCATATGGATGAAGGCATATTGAGTTGAGTTTATGTCCTCAGATGTCCTTTGATATGATTTGAACCACTGGAAGATGCTCTGCCTATTTGTGTCACTCACTTTAAAGAACATCAACTCTCTCATCCTGCAGCGAATCAATTCCCAATATTTCCTTAACTAAGGTTGGGTATTCTTAGCTTTTTCCCTACTTCTCCACTGGGTTTCTGTCTTGTTTGAGTATGTATGTGTCTTGTACATGATATCGCCGTTGCTGTAAGTTTATAAGAACAAATATTGATCTGCTTGGAAAACTGTGTCCTTATGTTCATCCACAAACCCTGGCTCTTACACTCTTTCCACCCCATCTTCTTCAATGTTATCTGAGCCCTGAGTGCCTGAGATTTAATATATGTGTCCTATGTAGATACACACGCTCTGCACTCTCTTATTCTCTACATTCTGGCCAGTCGTGGCTTTCTGGGTGTATCATCACCTGTTGCATAACAAATATTCTTTGGTGGGGGTTCACAGATACATTAGTATGTTCTCTGCCCTCTGTTCAGTTCTGTTTGCTGAGTATGAGCTATAGAAGTTATATTGAAGATGCATCACTTACAGCTAACAATTTTGCAGACAATTATTCTTAGTTTAACAAGTTGAAATACGCATGATCTGCTGCAAAAAGAAGCTCCTTTGATGAGTGATGAGACATATAATTGCCAGTAAATATGCGGATATATATTTAGCGTACAGAAAGAAGCTACATGCTTCTAGGGTTGAGACAGACTCATATTTCTCTATGACATTTGACCTGTCCAGCCATGTGCAGTGGTCACTGTTTGCAATACAACACAAGTTCCATCCCATGTAGAAAGCTTTAAGTCCAATTAGAAATATGTTGATTGCCACCAAGATTCTACAGTACCATTGAGAGATAGTTTGCTGATACAGTGATTTTGATTTGCATTTCCCTAGTTATGAAGTATGTTGAACACTTTTTAAGGTGTTTCCTAGAGATTTGTATTTATTTTTTGAGGGATCTCTGTGTAGATCTATCATGCATTTCTTAATCTGGTACTGTATTTCTTGATACATTTACTAAATTTAAACTCTGAATTTTATTTTTTAATATAATGATTTTGTCGATGTTTTGTGTATTTCAGACATCATTTTTCAGTTCAATTTAGACATATTCCCCATTCCCTTCCCCCTCCTCCACCCCAGATCGTACATTCTGCCATAAATATCCTGCATCTTTCTTTCAGTCTTTTTTTATGTCTAGTGATTCATGTTTTCTTCCTTTAATTTTATATAAATCTAAAATATTAATACGGACCTTCCACCCTTATATAATAATTACAGAGTCTGAAAATAAGAGGTGGGTGAAATCTAAAGCCTATTAAAATATTGACATTGTAACAACAAGTTGCTTTCAAATAAACATAAATATAACAATGTTATTCAGCTTGCCTTTCATTTTTTTATTATTATTTATGTGTGAGTGTACTGTCTTCATGTAGGTTAGTTCACTAGTGTTGAGCAATGTCACTGGGTGCTGGGAATCAAATCCAGGTCCTCTACAAGAGCAATCGGCGCTCTGAACCGCTGAGCCATCTCTCAAGCACCTCAGCTTGCCTTTCAACTTGGGATTTGGTGTCAGCATCCAGAAATGAGGGAAGCCATTCACCCTTTGTTTTTCTGAGAATGTGTTACATCACTTAGCATAATGGCTTCAAGTCCCATCCATTTACCTGCAAAGTTCGTGATGTCATCATTCTTTACTGCAGAATTTTCTTTACCACTCCATTGTGGACATGTACCATATTTTTGTCATCCACTTGTCTGTGGAGGGGCATGTGGGTTGGTTCGAGCTCTTGGCTATCGTGAAGAGAGCTGCAATAAACATGGAGGCACATATATCTTTGCGGTAGGATGAGTCTTTTGGGTATATACAGAGGAGAAGTATGACTGGATTTTTTTTTTTTTTGGTCTTTTCGAGACAGGGTCTCCCTGTAGCCACAGTCAACCTGGAACTTGCTATGTAGACCAGACTGGCTTTGAACTCAAAAAGGTTCACCTGCCTGTGCCTCCTGAGTGCTAGGATTCAAAGCATATTACACCACGCCTGGAAAATTAAAATTTTATTACTTTCTTTTTGGTGTTTTTAGAGACAAGGTCTCCCTGTAGCCCCAGCTGGCCTGGAACTTTCTCTGTAGACCAGGCTGTACTTGAACTCACAGAGATCTGCCTGCCTCTGCCTCCTGAGTGCTGGGATTGAAAGCATGCACCACCCCTCCCAGCTGTTCATTTTGAGTTTTTTAAAGTGTTCCATTTTTTTTTCTTTTTTAAAACAATATTTATTTATTTATTTATTTATTTATTTATTTATTTATTTATTATTTTTATGTGTGTGAGTGTAATGTCTGCATGTAGGTTGGTGAGTATCTCCTTCATATTCTTACTTCTTTGTTTTCTGAGTACTCTATATATAAGTAGTAGTCTTAGTCCAGTCATATAGCTTTAAAGAGCAAAGTGTTTATTGGGTAAAATTTATTTAGCAGGTACTCAACTCTGCCCAAGCTTTATCCACCAAGTATAGGATATTTTAAGGCTTAGTGAATTGTTTAGATTAGTTAAATTTAGGTGTAGGTTTTGGTGGAAATGGTAATACAATTGAACTAATTGGGAATATAAAATGTTAATTGTTTTATTTATAATTTGTATTGGGTTAAGGTATACAAATGGCCTATATATTTTTTCTGAATTACACAACATCACATTATAACACTTTCTTTTACTTGTAGGACAATTTAAAGGAACTAAGCTTAAATTTCCTTCCCAAATAAGTAGCATACAGTCAATGAGAAACAGTTTGGGTAAATTTAATGAAAGCTTATGCCTTGGCTCCTGTTTATGGGTATGTGTAATACAACTTAGGCATCTATAGGTCAAAACATAAAAACCTAAAAAAAAAAAAAAAAGAGGGAGGTGGGAGGTGGGGTACTATCCTTTCTGGGATACAAATGGAAAACTCTGTGTTCCAATCCTATTGATAAATTTTCAATTTTTCTGATCTTGAAACTAACAATGGGAGGAGAATTTTATGTTCCCACAGGTAAAAATCACCAATCTAAATGCCTGAAAACATACAACTTATGGCTGTGCAGGATGAACTGGGGAATGCCAGCAGAGAGGTTGACCCATCTGAACATTAAGGAATGAGGAACCTCAGACTGCCTGAGTCACGGACACTGAGCATCTCTCTGAATAATATTGGGGTTGACTGTTTATAATGGACCCTAATGAAGTTTACCTTCCAGATGCTGAGAAACCTTCCTACCTCTCCCCTTTTTTAGGAAAAAGAAAAACATGATGGTAATGAAACCACTCCCTAACTGTAAACTAGAGCCAATTGTTACAGTGGTAATTTCCTATAAAACAGGCATAACGTATTAACTGATTGATAGGCATAGGAACTGTGAAAGGATATTTCTCTATCTAGAGCCAAATTCAATAGTAAAGTGTTTATAAGTTGTGTAATTAAGCCAAATATATTACTACAGGAAAGCTCTGACATCAGCAATGAATTATTCTGCCTAGGAGATGTTGGCTAGGGGATTCAAACCCGCCCCCCCCAAATTATAAAGGCCTTTTGCCTATAAGTGGGATATATGCAAGGAGAAAGGCAGTAAGTCCCTGTTGTCGAAGACCTGGTGTGAGCATGAAAAATGTTATGAGACGTCACTTGCTAGCGTACAACTGGCCTCTGAAATGCTAGAGAGCGTTACCAAAGGCCACTACAGCAATACAGCAAAATATTGGTCTCCCTGAGACAAACAAGACTCCTCCGAAAATATCAGCTACACCTCAACAGCCTGGAGATACAGTGCAACAGTGGCAGCCAAGTGTCTATATTATATCCCAAAACTATTTGGCTATTAGCTCTCTCCTTGGAGGAATAACTCACAGCGGATGCCACAAGCTTATGTCCTCTAGTGGTTAGGCGATGTTATAAGCCACAATAAGAACTTGTCACCCTTTATAGAGAAACCACAGTTTGCGGATTAGCATACCATCCAAGCATCTGTGTCTATGCTCACAGCTTAGCTTGACACAATAAGTGGTACTGCTTAAATGCCTGTACATCCAATAGCTTGAGCTTTGTTAGTATGACTGAAAAGGGTATCACTGTGAAAGCTGTCAATCCGTGAAGGGAAACAAACTGAACAGACCGGAGTCCAAAATGACAACTCCAAAGAAATTAGACTGTTTTCTTCTCACCCACTTGTGCCCCTTTCCCAAAGCCTAGGGAACAAACTGCGGAAGAGGAGGCGTGGTAGATTGTAAGGGCTGTGGAGAGATAGGGGTGAATCATGAGACTATAGGAATATAGTCTGGACACCTGATTGATCAACATGCCTGTGCATACAAGCTTCTCCAACTGGACTTTGGGAACCTTGGGTTGTTCAAAATTTGGACATAGATACTTGCAAAATGCACCAATTACCTAATTGTATGACATACTGAGTAACATCAATGTTATCTGCAAACAACTGTGTCATTATATTGTAGAATCCCTTAAAAATAAAAAAGTAAAATAGAAGTAAAATAAAAAAAAATATTTATTTATTTATTTATTTATTATTTTTATGTGTGTGAGTGTAATGTCTGCATGTAGGTTGGTGAGTATCTCATTCGTTTTCTTACTTCTTTGTTTTCTGAGTACTCTATATATTCTTGAATTTAATGCTCTGTCAGATGTATCACTGTTGATTTCGTCCCACTCTGTGGGTTTTCTCTTCACTTCCTTGATTGTTTCTTTTGATGTACAGAAGCTTTTGAGTTTGATGAGGTCCCATTTGTCAACTGTTGACCTTATTTCTTGTGCAGCTACTGTCTGATTTAGAAAGTGTTTTCCTATACTTATAACTTGTAGGTTGTTACCAAGTTTTTCTACTATCACCTTTAGAGTTTTGTGTTTCATCCACTCGGAGTTGATTTTTGTACAGGGTGAGAGGTAGGTGATGCAGTTTTGACAGCACCATTTACTGAAGATGCTATCCTTCCTCCATTGAGCTTTTTTTTTTTGCCCGTTTGTCAAATATGAGGTGGCTGAAATTGTAAAAGTTCACGTTTGGATCATCAATTTTCTTCCACTGGTCAGAGGGTCTGTTTTTGTGCCAGTACCAGGGTGTGTTTATGACTATAACCCTGTAATATAGCTTGAAGTCTGGTAGAACAAACCCCCCTGTATTACATTTTCCACTCAGGGTTGCTTTACCTACTCAGGGTCTTTAGTTTTTCCATATGAATTTAAGGATTTTTTTTCCAAGTCGGTGAAAAAGCTCATGGGGTTTTTGATAAGAATTGCATTGAATCTGTATATCAATTTGGGTAAAATGGACGTTTTTAAAATATTAATTTTTCCAATCAATGAGCATGGGAAGTCTTTCCATCTTCTGATGTCATTTTCAATCTCCTTCTTTAGTGTTTTAAAATTTTTGTTGTAGAGATTTTTGGTGTCTTTGATTAGATTTGTTCCTGGGTATTTTAATATTTTTCAGTCTATTGTAAGAGGGAAGGTCTTTTTATATTCCATTTCCACTTGTTTATTGTTGGTGTAAAAAAGGTTACTGATAAAAAAAAAAAAGCTACTGATTTTTCTAGGTTAATTTTGAATCCCGCCACATTACTGCAACTCTTAATCATTTCTAGAAGTTTTCTGGTGGAGTTTTTACAATCCCTTAGGTAAAGTATCATATCATCTGCAAAAAGGGATAGCTTAGTGTGGTGGTTTGAATGAGTGTCCCCCATAGGCTCTAGGTATTCAGACGTTTGTCTCCAGTTGGTGACGCTGTTTTTGGAGGTCTTGGGGTGTGTGGCCATGCTGGAGGAAGTGTGTCACTGGGGGCAGGCTTAGTGAGTTTTAACAAGCCTCGTGGTCTACAGTTGCTTCCTCTCTGCTACCTGTCCTCATTGCGAGATGTGACCCTCAGTTTGCCGCTCCAGTCTCCAGCCGCCATGCCTCCCGCCACAATGGACTCTAATTCCCTGGAACCGTCAATCATAAGCTCAAATAAACTCTTCCTCTTATAAGTTCCTTGGTAATGGTGTTTTACCACAGCAACAGAAAAGTGACTTAAACAGTAATTTGGTACCAAGAGTGGGGTGTTTGCTGTGAAGAACCTGACCATGTGGATGTTTGGAGAAATGTCCAAGACTTTGGAACTTTGGGCTAGAAAGGCTGTTGACTACTGTAAGCAGAGCTTAAAGGGCCATTCTAGTTAAGGCCTGGAAGAAAGCATGGCTGCAAAAGATGTGGTTCCAGGGGAAAATAAAGACTTAGGCAGCAACTGGGATATTTTGATAAAGAGTCTGGCAGCAGTTTGCCCACGCCCAGATGCTTGCCTGATGCTAAGTTGAAAAGCGGTGGACCGATGTCTTTGGCGGAGGATATTTCAAGACAGCCTAGTGTGGAAATGGTGGTGTGGCTTTTAATGGTGAATATTGTGCAGATCTACAGTGAAGAAGAGCAGATGGGGCAGAAAGAAATGCAGAATGTAAAGTTTGGATCTGATAACTGCACTAGGAAGATTAAAGGTGGGTGGCTCCCAGGCCCATGTGAAGGAGAGCGGCTCCCTTTTTTTTTTTTTATTAATTTTATTTATTTCTGTATGTAGTATGAATGTAGTCTGCATGCAGGTCTGTGCAACCCGTGACATCAATTGCCGCGAGGGCAGAAGAGGGTCTATTCAACACTGGAGGTTCCCACTGAAGTGAGTTCTCCTGGAATTGGAGCTTCAGACGGTTCTCAGCCACCATGTGGGGGCGGGGGATCGAACCTGGGTCCTCTGTAAGAGCGGTCCGTGCTCTTAACCGCCAGCCACTCTCCAGTCCAAGAGGCTCCCTTTCTAAGGAGATTAAGCAATTAAGGAGAGGCCTCGACGATTTACAAGTAAACAAAAGAATCAGTACCTTAGGGCAAAGAACATACCCAGCTCAATCCTCTCAGCAAGTCCAGGCAGAGAAAATTTCAAATGTGGTTAAAGGAGGAGAGATTCCATCCAGAACTTGCAGCCAGATTAGGCAATTTCATTCACGTGTGCTGCTTAGATGCATGAAGTTTGCAAGCAGTGAAGGAGTCATCATTTCTTCCTCCACATTTTCAGAGAGCCAAAGAGTCATGCAGATTAAGCAGGCGGCCCTGAATAAAGAAGCCCTGATGGCCATTGCATGAAGCTGTGATTGTGAATCTGGTTGGTCCAGCAGGAGACCCCAAAAGACAATCTGGAAATGCCAGACCTGCGAAGATCTTTGCCAAGAGAGCTGCAATACGGGAGTGGGTTTACGCTTAGAAAATGAGAGTTTATTTGCAAAAGCAAAGCGTGGAAGAACTGTAGCCATCCAAGCCCCTTTGGAAGTCAATTCCCAGAGTTGCATTGTGGAATCTACTTGACTTGGTTTTTTCCCTGCCTGGTTGATTTGGTCTTTTTTGGTCCATTATAATTCCTCACATCCCATCTATACCTTCCCACTTTTTGAATTGGTAATTGTTTTCGTTTTCCTAATATTTGTGGGAGTATTAATTTGTCTTTGACTTTTACACGCTTACAGTTAAAAGATTGTCTTGCAAATCTCAGAAGAGTACCTTTGGGACTGTATCTTTTGAATGGCATTGATACTGTAAAGAGGGTACCTTTTACAGGTTGGACTAATTCATTTTGCATTTTAATGTTTTCAGTATCCTATGGGTCCAGATAGTGGAATGTGGTGTGTTTAAGTGAGCTGTCCCCCATAGGGCTCTAGGTATTCAGACGTTGTCTCCAAGTTGGTGGCGGTTTTTGAGGGTCTTGGTTGTGTTGCCATGCTGGAGAAGTGTGTCCCACTGGGGCAGCTTAGTGAGTTTTAACAAGCTCTGTGGTCTACAGTTGCCTCTTCTGCTCTTGTCTCATTGCGATTGTGACCCTCGGCTTTGCTGCTCAGACTCCAGCCGCCATGCCTCCCGCCACAATGGACCTCTAATTCCTGGAACCGTCATTATAAAGCACAAATAAACTCTTCCTCTTATAAAGTTTCCTTGGTCATGGTTGTTTTATCCAGCAACAGAAAGTGACCTAAACAGTTAATTTGGTACCAAGAGTC
>VZQC01014556.1:460032-519486 GCA_009823505.1 Rhizomys pruinosus
TAAAGGCCTGGAAGAAAGCATGGCTCAAAAGAATGTGTTCCAGGGGAAATAAAGACTTAGCAGCAACTGGGAATATTTTGATTAAAGAGTCTGGAGCAGTTGCAGCGTTTGCCCACGCCCAGATGCTTGCCTGATGCTAATTGAAAAGCGGTGGACGATGTCTTTGGCGGAGGATATTTCAAGACAGCCTAGTGTGGGAAATGGTGGTGTGCTTTAATGGTGATATTGTTGAGATCTACAGTGAAAAGGAGCAATGGGGCAGAAAGAAATGAGAAATGTAAAGTTTGGTCTGATAACTGCACTAGAAAGATTAAAGGTGGGTCCAAGGCATGTGAAGGAGAGCGCTCCCTTTTTTTTTTTTTATTAATTTTTATTTATTTCTGTATGTGTATGAATGTACTGTCTGCATGCAAGTCTGTGCACCCGTGACATGCAATGCCGCGGAGGTCAGAAGAGGGTCTCGGATTCCCCTGGAAGTGGAGTTCTCCTGGAATTGGAGCTTCAGACGGTTCTCAGCCACCATGTGGGTGCTGGGGATCGAACCTGGGTCCTCTGTAAGAGCGGTCGGCGCTCTTAACCGCTAGGCCATCTCTCCAGTCCAGAGGCTCCCTTTCTTAAGGAGATTAAAGCAATTAAGGAGAGGCCTCGAGATTTACAAGTAAACAAAAGAATCAGTACCTTCAGGGCAAGAACATACCCAGCTCATCCTCCAGCAAGTCCAGGGCAGAGGAAAATTTCAAATGTGGTTAAAGGAGGAGAGATTCCATCCTGAACTTGCAGCCAGATTCGGCAATTTCATTCACGTGGTGCTAGCTTTAGAGGCATGAAGTTTGCAAGAGTGAAGGAGTCATCAGTTCTTCCTCCACAGTTTCAGAGAGCCAAAGAGGTCAGGCAGAGTACAGCAGGGGCGTCCCTGAATAAAGAAGGCCCTGATGGGCCATTGCATGAAGCTGTGAGTGTGAAGCCTGGTTGGCAGCGGAGACCCCAGGAAGACATTGGAAATGCCAGACCTGCGAGATCTTTGCCAAGGAGAGCTGCATACGGGGAGTGGTACCAGCTTAAGAAAGAGATGTATGTTGCAAGCAAAGCTGGAAGAGCTGAGCCATCCAAGCCCTTTGGAAGTCAATTCCCAGAGGTTGCATGTGGAGCTACTGGACTTGGTTTTTGCCCTGCTGGTTTTTGGTCTTGTTTTGGTCCAATATTTCCTCACTATGCCTCTATTCCTCCCTTTTGGAATGGGAATGTGTATTCGGTTCCACTATATATTGGGAGTATGTAATTTGTCTTTTGATTTTACAGGAGCTTATAGTTAAGAGATTGGCTTGAATCTCAGAAGAGACCTTGGACTGTAGACTTTTGAATGGCATTGATACTGATAAAGAGGGGACTTTTAAGGTTGGACTGAATGCATTTTGCATTTTATGTGTTCAGGAGCCTATGGGGGCCAGGAAGTGGAATGTGGTGGTTTGAGTGAGTGTCCCCCATAGGCTCTAGGTATTCAGACGTTTGTCTCCAGTTGGTGGCGTTGTTTTTGGAGGTCTTGGGGTGTGTGGCCATGCTGGAGGAAGTGTGTCACTGGGGGCAGGCTTAGTGAGTTTTAACAAGCCTCGTGGTCTACAGTTGCTTCCTCTCTGCTACCTGTCCTCATTGCGAGATGTGACCCTCGGTTTGCTGCTCCAGTCTCCAGCCGCCATGCCTCCCGGCACAATGGACTCTAATTCCCTGGAACCGTCAATTATAAGCTCAAATAAACTCTTCCTTTTATAAGTTCCTTGGTAATGGTGTTTTATCACAGCAACAGAAAAGTGACAACTACACTTAGCTTCCTCTTTTCTGATTAGCACTCCTTTAACTTCTTTCTCTTTCCTACTGCCCTAGCAAGACTTTCAAGCACTATGTTGAAGAATACAGGCAAAATCGCAGCCTGGCCAGGTTCCCGCCTTTAAGGGAAATGGTTCCATTTTTTCTCCATTAAGGATTATGTTGGCAGTGGGTTTGGTATATATGGCTTTGATCATGTTCCCTTCAGTCCTATTAGCTCTAGGACTTTAAACAAGAAGGGATGCTGGATCTTGTCAAAGGCTTTTTCTGAATCAACTGAGATGGTCGTGTGGTTTTTTACTTTCAGTCCATTTATGTGTTTATAATATTTATTGATTTACATATGTTGAACTATCCCTGCATGATAATCTTTTGATGTATGTCTGGTTGTGATTTTCAAGTATATTGTTGATAATTTTTCATCTATGTTCATTAATGAGATGGGCTTATAGCTTTTTTTACTTAAATCTGTGTCTGGTTTTGGTATTAGAGTGATGTTGGCTTCAAAGAAGAAATTTTGGAGAATTTCCTCTGTTTGTATACTTCAGTACAGCATGAGTAGTCATGGCTGTAGGACCTCTTTGTTTTATAGAATTCTGCTGTGAAACCATCTGGGCCTCGGCCTGGGCTTCTTTTTTTTGGGTGAGGGAGGTTTTTAATTACATCCTCAATTTCCTCAAATATTATGGGTCTGTTTGAACTGTCAACCTCTTCTTGGTTAAGCTCTCTTAGGTTTTCAAATTTAGTGGAGTATAGCTTTTTGAAGTATTCTCATAAGATTGTCTAAATCTTTTCTTTGTCTGTTGTGACATTTCCCCTTCCATCATGAATACTATTGATTTTGAGTTTCTCTTACTTCCTTTTAGTTAACTGGTCTAAAATTCTGTTTATTTTGTTTATCTTTTCAAAGAAGCAGCTTTTGGATTCATTGATTGTATTTACTGTTTTCATTGTTTCTATTTCATTGATTTCTGCTCTGATTTTTTTGATTTCTTCCTGTCTGTTGGGTTTAAGGTTCATTTTTTTGTTGCCTCTCAAGTGTTTTTAGCTGCAGTGTTAGATTGTTTATTTGTTCGCTTTCTGTTTTTAGGATGTGTGTACTTAGGGCTATGAATATCCCTCTCAAGACTGCTTTTAAACTGTCCCACAGGTATTGTTGTGCTGTCGTGTCTTTTGTTGTTCAGATCAAGAACACTATTTCAATTTTTATTAATTCCCTCACCCATTCATTATTCAGAAATATGTTGTTTAGTCTCCATGTGTTCTTGTATCTACTAGGGCGTATTCTGGTATTCATATTGAGCTTTATTGCACTGTTGTCTGATAGAATGCATGGAATAATTTCAATTCCTTTGTTTGTTGAAATTTGTTTTGTGCCCCAATATTTTGTCAATTTTGGATAATGTTCCATGAGGTGCTGAGTAGAAAGTAAGTTTTCTGTTGTTTGGGTGAAATGTATTCTGTAGATATCTGTGAGGTCCATTTGGTGTATTTTATTGTTCAGTTCTTATGTCTGTGTGTTTAATTTTGTCTGACTGATCTATCCAAGGGTATCAGTGGGGTGGTGAATTCCCAACTATCAGTGTGTTAAGCTTAATCTATGTCTTGTGCTCCTGCAGAATAGTGTTTGTAAAGTTAGGTGCACCAGGGTTTGGTGTATAAACATTAAGGATTGTGAAGTCTTCATGGTTAGTTGTTCCTTTCATAAGGATCTAAAGACCCTCTATGTCTTTTTTGCTTACTTTTACTTTAAGATCTATTTTGTCTGATATTAGAATAGCCACTCCAGCTTATTTCTTGGTAGCATTTGCTTGGAATATTTTTTCCATCCTTTCACTCTAAGGTGGTGTCTGTCCTTGAGGGTGAGATGGGTTTCTTGTAGACAGCATATAGAAAGATTCTATTTCCAAATCCATTCTCCCAATTTATGTCTTTTGATTGGACAGTTTAGACCACTAGTATTTAACTTTATTATTGAGAGATGTGTGTTGCTTCCTTTCCACTTATGTTTTGTTTGCATTCTTGGGCGAGGTTCATATTTACTCTTTTATGTTTTTGTTGATTTCCCTCTTTAACTGCATAGGGATTGTTGCTCTTTTCCTCTGTTCTTTGGATTGCTTCGAGGATTTTCTGAAGTGTTGGTTTCTTAGACATATATTGCTTTCATCTTGCTCATCTGGTGAAAGATTTTTCTTTCTCCAACTATAATTGATATTTTTACTCTGTATATTAATCTGGGTTGGCATCTAAAGTCATTTGGCACTGGGAATTCTTCAGTCCACGTTCTTTCTGGCTTTCATAGTTTGCACCAAGAAGTAAGCTGTGATTCTGATGTGTTTCCCCTTATATGTAACTTTTTTTTTCTCTTGTGGATTTCAGTATTTTGTCATTGTTTTGAGCATCTAGTGTTTTAACAATTATATGGCGTGAAGAATATCTTTTCTGGTCCTGTCTATTTGGTGTTCCATGTGCTTCTTGTATTTGTATGGAATTTTATTTTGTTCAGTTTGGGGAAATTTTCTTCAATTATTCTGTTGAGGATCTGGTGTTTTGGGATTCTTCTCCTTCCTCTATCCTTATGTTGTGGAGGTGTGGTCTTTTCATAGTGCCCCATGTTTCCTGGTTGTTCCACTCCTGTGTTTTGTTTAAATTTCATTATCTTTCCTTGAGCATTCTAGTTGCTCCATGTTGTCCAGCAGGTCTGATATTCTTTTTTCTGCTTCTTCCATTCTGCTTCTGCAGCTTTTTCCCATTGTTTCCTGTTGATTGGATGAATGTTGAATTTCCTTTTTCATTTCATCCTTTGATTTCTTTAGTATTTCCACTTCCTTATGGAGCCCATCATTCTCATCTTGTAATTCTTTGGTTCATTGGTCAGTTTCTTTTATCATTTTGGCCTGGGATCTTTTCAGCTTGTCTACTTCCTTCAGAAGATTGTCATTTTCTCCTTTTTGTTGTTTCCAACATTTGTCATTATCTCCCTTGATTTCTTTCTATTGATTGTCATTGTCTCCCTCTAGGTCATTCTTGAGTCTTTTATTTTCTCCCTTTAGTCCTCTGATTTGTTCTTTATACTATTTAATTTCTTTGTGTATGTCTACAATTGTTCTTCTAAGTTCTATGTCTTGGTTTCCTCTCAGGTAGATCTTGTTGTAGGAATCTTCTGTAGGGTTGGTAGGGTTTGGTGTGGATTTATTATGAGGTTTTCCCATGTTGTGTTTTCTTTGTGTCTTTGGCATGTGCATTTGTTTGTTTATTTGTTTCCATAGATTCTGGACCCTCAACTTTGGCTGCACAGTCTATAATCACTAACACTGTGCCTGCTAATGCCTCTGCATCATGGCTACAACAGGTTGGGATAGAGGGAGCCAGGGTTGTGTTGCTACTTTGGCCTGTTCTCTGGTAAACTGTTGGCCTGCTGTCCATGCATCTAACTCTACCACACCACATGCTGAAACCCAAATTTTGGCCGTTTCCAGGTGATACCAAAACTCCACAGAGGAGGAGGAGTGTGCAAAGTACCAAGGGAAGTGGGGCTCACCTGGATGAATGCTGGTGTTGTGCTGCATCTACTAATCTCTGGATTTTAATCCCATGTCAGATATGCAGCTGGTTTCTTTTTACTGTTCAGAAGCTTTTTAGTTTAATGAAGCCCTAGTTTTTTTGTTGACACTAATTTCTTTTTCTTTCATTTTAATTGAAATTTTATGTATTTCATACATTTCTTAATCAAATTTAGACTTATTTCTTATTCCTTGACCTGCCTCCATCAGAGCTCATGCATTCTAACATACATGGCTTTGTATATATTTGGGGTGGTTCACATTTTTCCCCTTTAATCTTATATTACTGTAAAGTATGCATACATACCCTCTCCCAACATACCACAATTATAAAGTCTGAAAATAAGTGGTAGGTTAATTCTAGATCGCATTAAGGTATTCACATTATAATGGTACAGTTGCTTTCAGGTAAAAGAATACACACACACACACACACACACACACACACACATTGCTCAGTTTGCCTTACTACTAGGTATTTGGTGCTAGCATCCACACATGAGGGTTAGTATTTCTCCTTTGTTTTTCTGGGACTGTGTTACTTCACTTAGCATAATGTCTTCTATTTCCACCTATTTACCTGCAAAGTTCATGATGTCATCTTTCATTACCATTGCATAGAACTCCATTGTGTAGATATACCACATTTTCTCTATCCATTCATTGGTTAAGGGGCATTTGGGTTGGTTTAAGTTCTTCATTATTGTGAAGAGAGCTGCAATAAATATAGATATGCATGTATCTTTGTGATAGCATGATTCTTGTGGATATATACCCAGGAGTGTTATGACTGGGTCAGGTTGTAGACTCATTTTGACGCTTTTAAATATTTTCCACACTGCATTTCATAGAGGTGTTATGAGTTTACATTCCCACCAACAGTGGATGAGTCTTCCCCTTTCCCCAGCACCTCTCCAACATTTGGCATCATTAGTTTTCTTGACCCTAGCTAGTCTTATCAGAGTGAGATGATATATTAAGGTGGTTTTAATTTGTATTTCCTTAATTATTAATGATGTGGAACACTTTTTAAGATATTTCTCAGCCATTTTTATTTACACACTTGTGAAATCTCTGTTCAGCTCTTTACTCCATCTCTTGAGTGGGTCATTTGTTTTCTGATGACTTTGTATTTTGAGTAGTTTATATATTCTGCATGTTAATGCTTTGTCTGATGTGTCACTGGTGAAGATTTCCCCCAACTCTATGGGTTTTCTCTTCACTTTATTGTTTCTTTTCCTGCACAGAACTTTTGAGTTTAATAAGATCCCACTTGTCAATTGTTGGCCTCATTTCTTATGCAGCTGTTTGACTTAGAAAGGCTTTCCCTTCTCTTATATATTGTAGGTGACTGCCAATGTTTTTTTGTATCACCTTCAGAGTTTTGGGTTTCAGTTTGAGGTCTTTAAACCATTTTATGTTAATTTTTGTACAGGGTGAGAGGTAGCCATTTAACTGTATTCTTCTATAAATGGTGATCCAGTTTTGCCATCACCATTTGCTGAAGATGCTGTCTTTCCTCCAGTGAGTCTTTTTGGCCCCTTTGTCAATATGAGGTGGTTGAAAATGTATGTACTCAAATTTGGATCCTCAATTTTGTTCCACTGATCTACAGGCCTGCTTTTCTGACAGTACCAGTCTATTTTTATGACTATAGCCCTGTTATATAGTTTGAAGTCTGGTATAGTGATCCCCCCAGTATTGCACTTTTCACTCAGGGTCACTTTGCTTATTCAGGGTCTTTTTTTATGAATTTAAGGAATTTTTTACATATGTGAATAAACTTTTGGGGATTTTAATTGGGATTGCAGTGAATGTGTATATCAATTTTGGTAGAATAGACATTTTTATTATATTAATTTTTCCAATCCATGAGCATGGGATGTCTATCCATTTTCTGATGTCTTCCCCAATCTCCTTCTTCTGTGGCTTAAAATTTTGCTGTAGAGATCTTTGGTGTCTTAGGTTGTTTGTTCCTAGCTATTTTTTCTGGCTATTGTGAGTGGGGATGCTTTCTTGTATTCCTTCTCCAGTTGCTTGTTGTTGGTGTAAAGGAAAGCTACTGATTTTTCTCAGTTAATTTTGTATCCTGTCACTTTACTGAAATGCTTAATCATTTCTAGCAGTTTTCTGGTGGAGTTTTTGGCATCCATTAGTTAACCTATCATATCATCTGCAGAGACGGATAACTTGACTTCCTCTTTTACAATTAGTACTCCTTTAATTTCCCTTTCTTGCCTTATTGCCCTAACAAGTGTTTCAAGTACTATATTGAAGAGATGTAGTGATAGGGTATAGCCTTTCCATGTTCTTACCTTTAAGGGGAATGCTTCTAAATTTTCTCCATTTAGGATGATGCTGTCTGTGTGTTTGTTGTATATGGCTTTGATTACATTGAGGAATGTTTCCTGAAGTCCAGTTTTCTAGGACTTTAAGCATGAAGGAATGCTGAATTTTGTCCAAGGCTTTTTCTGCATCAATGGAGATGATAGTGTGCATTTGTCTTTCAGTCCATTTATGTGTTGTATATTTATTGATTTGTATATGGTGAAACATTCCTGCATCTCTGGCATGAATCTAACTTGATCATGATGGATGATATTTTTGATGTGGGTCTGTATGTGTTTTACAAGTATTTTGTTGAGAATTTTTGCATCTATGTCAATGGGTCTATAGTTTTCTTTTTAGGTTGTACCCTTGCCTGGTTTGGGTATTAGAGTGATCGGGGATCTCATAGAAGGAATTTGGGAGATTTCCTTCTGTTTGTATCCTTCAGAACAGTTTCAGTAATAATGGATGTATTCCTCTTAAATGTTTTATAGAATTCTGCTGTGAAACCATTTGAGCTTGGGCTATTTTTAGTTAGGAGGATTCCTATTATATTTTCAGTTTGCTAATATATTATGGGTCTGTTTAAACTGACAATTTTTCTTGGGTAAGGTTTGTTGAATTTCAGGATTTCAGATATTTGTCCATTTCTCTTAGGATTTCAAATTTTGCAGAGTATAAGTTTTTGAAATATTCTCGTATGATTGGCTGGGTCTTTTATCTGTTGTGATGTTTCCCTTTTCATCACGAATACAATTGATTTGGATTTGCTATTACTTTCTTTAGGTTAACTGAGCCAGTTGTCTATATATCTTCTTTATCTTTTTAAAGAACCATCTTTTATTTTCATTGACTCTTTGTATTGTTTTCTTTCTTTCTATTTCATTGATTTGTGCTCTGATTTTTATTATTTCTTCCTGTCTGTTGGGTTTAGGGTTCATTTGTTGTTGCCTCTCAAGTGTTTTTAGCTGCAGGGTTAGTTCATTTACTTTTCCTCTTTTTTTCTTTTTTAATGTAGTCACTGAGTCCTATTAACTTCTGTCTTAGGACTGCTATTAAAGTATCCCATTTGTTTTGCTCTTTTGTATTGTCTTTTTTGTTTAGTTCCAGGAATGTTTTTATTCCTTTCTTTATTACTTCTTTGACCCATTCATCATTCTGGAGTGTGTTGTTTAGTCTCCATGTGTTCTTTTAGATTGTTGAGACTATTCTGGTGTTGATATTGAACTTTATTGCACTGTGGTCTGATAGAATGCATGAATTTATTTCAATGCTTTTTGTATTTGTAGAATTTTTTTCCTTATCCCAGCATATGGTTGATTTTGGAAATTTTTCCATGGGGTGCTGCATAGAAGGTATATTCTCATGTGTTTGTGTGGAATATTCTGTAGATATCTGTGAGGTCCATTAGGTGTATTGTATTGTTCAAGTCTGATGTCTCTCTATTTATTCTTTGTCCAGTAGACCTATGTATTGGGCTCAGTGAGGTATTGGAATCCCCCACTATTACTGTGCTGGGATCAATCTGTGCCTTGAGTACTTGTAGAATTATGTTTATTAATTTCATTGTACCATAGTTTGGTGTTTATATATTCATGATCATGAGATCTTCATGTTTAATTGATACTTTCGTAAGGATATAATGGCCCTCTTTTTCTCTTCTGATTAGTTTTACCTTAAAGTCTGTTTTGTCTGCGATTAGTATAGCAACTCCTACTTGGATTTTGGTACCATTTGTTTGGAAGATTTTTTTTTCCATGCTTTCTTTTACAGTTGGTGCCTATCCTTGAGGGTAACATGGGTTTCTTGTAGACAGCATATAAACGGCTTCTGTTTCCTAATCCATTCTCTCAGTCTATGTCTTTGGATTAGGAATTTCAGCCCATTAATATTTAATGGTTATTTAAAGAGATATGTGCTGCTTCCTTTTACATTATTTTCTGTTTGCACTCTTAGCCTAGGTTTGTATTTCTGCAGTTATACTTTTATTTATCACTCTTTCTAGGTGTTTGAGGATAGTTGGTCTTTTCCTCTGACATTTGAATTGCTTTGAGGTTTGGTTTCCTGGACATGAATTTTTTTCATCTTTTTTATGTCATGAAAGATTTTTCTTTCTCCTTCAACTCTATTTGACATTTTTTGCTGGGTATAGTAATCTAGGTTGGCATCTATAGTCGTTTAGTACTGGGAATACTTTGGTACAAGTACTTCTGGCTTTCATTGTTTGTGCTGAATTGTCAGCTGTAATTCTGGTGGGTTTTCCTTTATATGTAACTTGTTTTTCTGTTGTGGCCTTCAGTAATTTGTCTTTGTTTGGGGCATCTAGTGTTTTAACTGTGATATGGCATAGGATATTCCTTTTCTGTTCTTGTCTATTTTATGTTCTATATGCATCTTGTATTTGTACGTGATTGTCATTTTTCAGTTTGGGGAAATTTTCTTCTATTATATTGTTGAAGATATGATCAATACCTTAGTTCTGGGATTCTTATCTTTCTTCTAACTCTATGATGTGATGGTCTGATCTTTCCTCATTGTTCCACTCTTGTGATAAAAAAAATTCATACTATTATTTTTGAGCATTGCAGTTGTTTCACCTTGTCTTCCACTGTTAATATTCTACTTTCTGGGTCATCCAATCTATTACTTGGGCTTTCTTCCATTATTTTCCTGCTGTTGAATGAGTGTGCAATTTCCTTTTTCACTTCATCCTGTGATTTCTTTAGTTTTTCCAGTTTCCTTTTGTGTTTGTCATTCTCTCCTAGATCCTTGATTTGCTGGTTTCATGTTTTATTTCAGTGTGGGATCTTTTCAGTGTTTCCAATTCAAACTTGAGTTTGTCATTCTCTCCCTTCATTTCTTTGAGTATGTCTATTATTGTTCTTTAAGATCTGTGTCTTGGATTATCACCATGGAGAACTCATTGTTGGAGTCTTCTATAGGAGTGCTAGATTTTGGTGGGGATTTATTATTTGTTTTTCCCATGTTTTTCATTTCCTTTTGTGATCTTGGCATGCGGATTTGATTTGTTGTTTATAGTCTGATGTGATATTCAAGTGGTTCTTCTCTGTTTCCACCAGGATGGCCGAAAGGTGAGTGGGAAGCACTGGTTTTGCCCGCCCAATCCTGTCACCGCCATGGTGACCATAGGGCCTTACCTGAACTGGTCTGAAGTTGGAGTAACTCCAGATGTTCTGCACCTGAAACGTGGGGACTCACATGGTCATGGAACCCTGCACCAGAAAGACTGGGCTTGAATGATCCTGTAATGGGCCCTGCACTGGAAGCAACTGGGTTGGGAGGGTCCTGAGCTGAAAGCAACAGAGATCCAATGGACTTGGAACCCTGTGCTGGAGGCACGAGGGCTGGGAAGATCCTGGAATCTGCCTGTCAAGAGGCCTTTATTGTCACTCTACCTGTTACAGAAGCTAAGGTTTTGATTGTCCTGGAACATTTCATTGGCAATGACTGGGCTAAGATGGTCTTGGAACCCTGGGCTTGAAGCCACAGAGCTGGGGTTCTCCTGGAACCTGCTTGTAAAAAGAGAGGCCTGTCACTCACCCCGAGTTGGAAGACCCTGGGCCAGGGTGTGGCAAACTGAACAGACCAGAGTCCAAAATGACAACTCCAAAGAAATTAGACTGTTTTCTTCTCACCCATTTGTGCCCCTTTCCCAAAGCCTAGGGAACAAACTGCTGAAGAGGAGGTGTGGTAGATTGTAAGGGCTGTGGAGAGATAGGGGTGAATCATGAGACTATAGGAATATAGTTTGGACACCTGATTGATCAACATGCCTGTGCATACAAGCTTCTCCAACTGGACTATGGGAACCTTGGGTTGTTCAAAATTTGGACATAGATACTTGCAAAATGCACCAATTACTTAATTGTATGACATACTGAGTAACATCATTGTTATCTGCAAACAACTGTGTCATTGTATTGTAGAATCCCTTAAAAAAATAAAAAAAAATAAAAAAAGATCTGTGTCTTGGATTATCACCATGGAGAACTCATTGTTGGAGTCTTCTATAGGAGTGCTAGATTTTGGTGGGGATTTATTATTTGTTTTTCCCATGTATTTAATTTCCTTTTGTGATCTTGGCATGCGGATTTGATTTGTTTTTTATAGTCTGATGTGATATTCAAGTGGTTCTTCTCTGTTTCCACCAGGATGGCCGAAAGGTGAGTGGGAAGCACTGGTTTTGCCCGCCCAATCCTGTCACCGCCATGGTGACCATAGGGCCTTACCTGAACTGGACTGAAGTTGGAGTAACTCCAGATGTTCTGCACCTGAAACGTGGGGACTCACATGGTCATGGAACCTTGCACCAGAAAGACTGGGCTTGAATGATCCTGTAACGGGCCCTGCACTGGAAGCAACTGGGTTGGGAGGGTCCTGAGCTGAAAGCAACAGAGATCCAATGGACTTGGAACCCTGTGCTGGAGGCACCAGGGCTGGGAAGATCCTGGAATCTGCCTGACAAGAGGCCTTTATTGTCACTCTACCTGTTACAGAAGCTAAGGTTTTGATTGTCCTTGAACCTTTCATTGGCAATGACTGGGCTAAGATGGTCTTGGAACCCTGGGCTTGAAGCCACAGAGCTGGGGTTCTCCTGGAACCTGCTTGTAAAAAGAGAGGCCTGTCATTCACCCTGAGTTGGAAGACCCTGGGCCAGGGTGGTCCTGGGACCCTCTACTGGAAGCAACAGGGCTCCAATGGTCTTGGATCCCTGTGCTAGAGGAGCCGGGGGACCCTAATTCCTAATCAAATACTGTCAAATTTAGAAAGTTCTTTCGTGAACGTATATCTTCTATGGTACTTCCTATGATATTTCAGATTTCACAATGAAGACTTTGAACCATATGAAGTTGGCATTTGCAGAGTAATACATAGGGGTCCAAATTCATTCTTCAACATGAGGGATCAAGTTTTCCCAGTTTTCTAACCATGGCTATGTAAAATATTTTGAGATCTGTTATGGGAGTCCTGCAGCATAGCTTTTGTACTTAGAATTTCTTGGGTGTCTATGATCTATTGTGTTTCCATCTGAATTGTATGATTTTTTTATTAGTTCTCCAAGGAATGTCGTGGAGATGCTGACTGTAATTCCACTGATTCTACAAATTGCTATTGGTATTATGGTTATTTTCAAAATATTAATTCTACTAATTCATAAGCATGGAAGCTCTTCTCATATAATTCTCAATCTCTTTCTTCAAAGATTTAAAGTTTTTATTATAGATTTATTTTCTGAGGTATGTTATCTCCAATCAAATTTACTCTATGACTTCTTTCATAGATGGATGTTTGATTTTGCCTACTGCCTCATCACACATATTGATCATATGATTTTGTTTTTAAGTCCATTTATATGATCTCTTTATGTACTTATATTGAACCATGCCTGCATCTGTGGAATAAAGTAAACTTGATCATCTGGTGGATCATTTTGATGTGTGTCTTTATGTAGTTTATGAATATTTTATTGAGAATTTTTGCATTTATATTCATTAGGATTATGAGGCTATAGTTTTCATATTGTGCCTTTCACTCATTTCAGTATTAAAGTAAGACTGGATTTATAGAAGGAGATTTAAAAGTTCCCCTCTGTTTCTTTTTGGGTAATGTAAGTATTACTGGGTGTAGATCTTTGAAGGCATGCTCTAATTCTCCTTTGAATCCATCTGAGACTGGCCATTTTTTAGTTGGGAAGTTTGATATTACTGCTTTATTTATTATTTGTTACTGGTTTCTTTAAACTATTGTTCTCTTCTGGTGTAACTTTGGTTGATCCATGGGATTTAGAAAGTCATGCATTTCTTTTAGATTTTCAAACTTACTAGGCTTTAATGTATTTTCTTATAAAGTTCTGGACTGTTTTAGTGTCTAGGGTGACAATTTGCCCTTCCCCTCTGATTTGGATTTGCTTTTTTTTTTTTTTTTTTTTTTTTTTTTTTTTTTAGGTTATCTGGGTTATCTTGTTTATCTTTTCAAAGAACCAACTCTTATATTAATTTATTAATTGATACTTTTGTATTGTTTATATGTTTCTATTTATTTGTTTTATGTTCTATTTATCATTTATTATCATTTGTTGGGTTTGGATTTGCTTTGTTCTGGCCTTTCCAATTTCTTGAGTTCTTCCATTTCGGCATTTGTTTATATTTCTGTTTTCTATGAGATTACAGTGGAGTTCCAGACTGGATGAATACTTGGGACCTAGGCCCTCTGGGTGGGGACAGCCAATGTATTTTTAATATCAGATATGAGATCTATCCTATGACACAGAACTTAAATCCAATTATAGAGCAGTTGGTTTCTCCCATAATATTTGTGCAACTACAGGACTGATGGACATATCTTATCAGGCCAGTTGTTACTGTAGTTCACAGAATTCACAGTAGGGTAGGGCTGGTGATTTTTTTTCTTTTGGTTGTACCTTCTAGTACTATGATAACTAGTCAGTAGAAACAAGGCTCTGAAGTGAGCATGAGCTTATTTGTTCTACAGCTCATATATGTGATTTTTTCAGTGATAGAGATCACAACACAATATAAGGTACTTTTGGAAACTACTGTCTGCTTGGACAGGGAAAGATAGTCTGCATCATGGATGATATTCATAGTAAGTTAAACAGTCTCCAGTGGATGGTTCCACACTGAAGGATATTCAGGAACATAAACTAGATTATAGAAACATGCACAAACATAGAAAGACAGACAGACACATGCACACAAAGAACATTAAATTGAGTGATGGACAGTAAGGGGGGGTTCCACATAGAGAAGGAGATCTAAATACCATGTAATTATATGGTCTGAAAAAATCACAAAAATTCAATAAAAGTAAATTAACATAGACAGAAACTGCTGGAAACATATCTCCTACCTGTTTATAAGTTGAATAAAATATATTTCATATCTGTGTAGAGTAGTGTTGAATTGATGCAACTAATAATGAAACTGAAGATTTACACTTAACCTTTTTATAGTATTGCATAACACTGCCAGAAGTTTGGATTGTACTCTTTATTTTGGTGGATCATGAATGCCACATAACTCTGATTTTACTTCTTCAACCCTAACACCCCACTACCATATAATCATGAGATAATGCTAATCTATTTTATTGCAACATCAATTCCAACATCTGTCACATATCTGAGTGATAATTAAATGTTTTTTTGAGCTGCAGGAATTCCCCCAAAACGACTCTTTTGTTCTTTCCCATTGAAATCTGCTGTAAGCATCTGCCCTCCAGGTAAATGCTTAAAGCACATTTCTAAGTCAAAAAGCTATAGCATGATCTATGGACATACAAAATATAACAGCAGTACTTTTTGTATTAACATTATTTTATTTGTTTGCACATGTAACATGTTAAGAAATTTCCTTCATTTAAATTTATTTTAGGAATACATTTTGTTTAGTTTTTTTTACATAATTAATACATACATAGCTGTATAATTTGAAGGAAGCAATCTACAGTAGGTCAACAGTGTCCCTATTAAATAGTGCAGGTTAACAAATAAACGACCTGTGATAGGTCACCTCTTTGTGTGTTGTTAGCCAGAAAAGTCCCATAAACTCTCCAAATTACATGCTATTGCCACTGCTTTTAGTAATTTTCTGGAAGTTGATGGTAAGACCCTATTGATAAAGATTCCACATTTTTAATTCACCGTACATGGAGAAATAAAGCTGTTTCTAACTTTGAAGCTTCATCCATTCTAGATAGCATTTATAGTACTATAAGTTACTCTGCACACTACCAGAAGAGAAAAGTAAGTATGAACCTTACCAAGATATGAACACTATGACCTAGAATAATGACTAGAGAGGCAAAATATACCTGCTGAAGCAATAGCAGCATGATTGCTAACAAATGACCAAATATATTTTGACTGGATTTAAGGCTGATTCCCAAAAAGCGAATCAATCTATGCTTGCCACTCTACTGGGGTGCAGGAATCTGAGATTCTTGTTTCAATTACCTTAGCATACATGACAAATGCAGAAAATGCAGTGGGCAGCTATGAAGAGGTACAGATTTTAGAGTGGGCCTAAATATGATTAAGATGTACTGTGTGAAATGCACAAACATTCAACAAAAATATCTGTGGAAAAAAAGAAACTGTGGTTCAATAGATAGGAAATAGACAGTAGGGGAGGAGCTACTACTCTAATTCTCCTAAGTGGATATAGTGTTTAAATGGCTTTTAATGGCTTGTAACAATACCCATTAGATTAGTGCATTTCTTATGCTTCATAGAGAGGCTTCATTTTACATTAGATGGTGATGAATATACTAGCCCACAACTGCTCAACCTGAATAAAGTATAAGATTTAGAAAACAATGTGATCAGCCCTAAATGGACCATCTACAACGTACTTCCTTCTTACAAGGCTCAGAGATCATTGTGGAAGAGAGTAAGGAAAAATGTTAGAAAGTGAGGTGTTGGATGATTATAATGAAGCAGTAATTTATGAACACAACAAGTTAGTTGCACATATTAACTCTCGGTTGAGAAATCTTGCATAATAACTGTCCGAGCTCAAACCAGACAAAATCCTGGCATGGAGGGGGTAAGTGGGCACTGTTGCAGACCATTCCGGCTGCCTGCTACCGGCTAGCTCTCCTTGGGGAGTCGTGGATTTTTGTAGAGTCCTTTTGGCAGGAAAAACACAGTGAAGCTTGAACGGCGTGCAGAAATGAGAAACTAAGAGAAGTTTCCAAATCTACAGCAGTTTTATTGAACAGGGGCAGTGATTATATAGTGATCTTTGGGAGAGGGCAGAACAAAGGATTTTGGCAAAGCTTCACAATTACATAGGTAGGTAAAAAAGTCAAGATTTACACATTAACTGAAAAGCTCAGAGCACTCAGAGCAGGAAACTAAAACATCACAAAGTTTGGTTAGGAAATAAACTTTCTTTGAAGTAAAATGTAGAAACCTTAAGACAACCTTTACTGAGGAAATAACATCTAAGAAGACAAGTCATAATTGAAAAGTTATAGCTCACAGAGTAATAACTACAAAGTTCTTTAGCAGCAGATATTGGTCCTATGTCTCCATTCTGAGGCTAGAGTAAATACATCCTAAAGTTAATAGTTGCTTTTAAGTTTTTATTGAAGTAAAAACCTTATTCCTATAGTATCCTAAGTTAGCTATTAGTTTTCTAACTCTGACTGCTAATCTAAGGTTTAAATTTTTACTGAGAACCAAGAGCTGTCCCACTGTTTGCTCCAGCTAACAGCTTTGTTTTTTGTCAGATAAGTGGCTGGTGTAAGGAGACTTAGTCTCTGGCTTGCTTTACTGGGGAGTGTTAGAATCCAGGCTTTAACAAGAGGAATGTCTTATCTACCTCTTTGTCTGGGACCAGAGGAAAAAGGAATTCTTTTATTTTTAGGTTTGAGGGGAATTTTTTATTTTAACCTTAATGTAGAGATGTCTTTTCATCATACATTTTTACCACTGGAATCTGTTTTCTTTAAGGACATTCATGTAAGGCAAGAACATTACTGTCATGCAATTATTTTGTTTTCTTGATCTGAAGCAAGTTTTAACCTTGCCATATACATTAACAGCCTACATTACATTGTTTGTTAAGGAGAAAGGTCTGCTTTTTACTTTGGATCTGCAGAAAATTCTTGCTGCCAGGAAAAAGCCCTGTGCCCAAGAGAGGCATTTTAATTTGCCAGTTCTTGACATATTCAAAAGGTTTATTTTGTATCTATAAGCTGGCTTTAAGAAAAGATCTTTATGTGCTCAGTGTTATGCTAAGTCCAACACCAGAAAAACGTAATATCCTAGGAAAGCATCTCAATCTCGGGGTGATCTTAGCCGGGTATTCTGCCAGGGACCTCCAGGGGGTCCAGTCCCGCAGGGCACATCTCCCCCGCCTGTTTTGAATATGATTTCTCATATTACTTTACACAAGCGACACTGGAGTGGGTGTGGCAGACGCGCAGGTGGATGCCGCAGTTCCCGGTTTTTTGTTTTTAAGACGCAGCTCCGTCAGATCACGTTTTACTATATGTATGGATCTCAGCATAAGTCTAAAGAGACAGGGGATAAGGAGCACAACCATAACAAGGAGGAATAGCACAACTCCAATAAGTATGAAATATTGTGTCCAATCTATAGGGTTAAGAGCTTTAAACCCACTCTTAAGACCAGCCGCTAGAGCTTCCAATTTATCATTATCCAAATGGGCCTTGCTCATGACAGCAATATCTTTTTGCAGGTCGTCCAAATTATGAGTAATGTCAGTATCTTTCCAGACACCTTGAAGGTGGTTTTTAACTTTTTCCCATTGGTGTGAAGCATTATATGGTAGAGGAGTAACGCAAATGTAGTGATAAGAAGCATGACATCTAGTCTCCATTCTAGTTTTAATATTTGCTATGTCCTGTCCTAGGGCTAAAACTACTTCTTCTAAAGCATTTATTTTTGACTCTAGCTTTCTATCTATAATGGCCTGTTCTGAAAGAGCAACTGAGATATTTCTATTCATATCATTTACAAAATGAGCTGTATGCATTTCTTTTACTAAAGCTGTGGTTGATACAGTAAAAGAAGTCATAATTGCAATAAGAGCAGTTATACCCAAAATAAGAGCAGCTACAAATCTCTTAGGTCTTAAAAGAGCATTAAGTGTTTCCAAAGTGTGTAAAGCAGTATTTTCATACCAAGGGTCCTGTTGTAAATCAACAGGAAGCATGACATAAGGTGGTCTTTTTACCAAAATCATTACAGGATATTGTTTAGCCACAACAGGATTAATACAATTGGTAAGTTTACAAGCAGTACAATTAATAAAATATGAATTGCCAACATATGTAATATTTACTTGAGAATTAGAGCCTAATAACATAGCAAAAGGATAAGATACACAAGCATGGGTGGTCAGAGGAACAAGAAATCTGTCAGTAGGTTTTTTTTGTAAAATTATATTAGCACTTGTTGCTAGTCTAAAAAGATCATAATGGATGACAGTGAAGTTTTTAATGGGGTCTCTGGCAACCCAAATTGGTTCCACATACCCTGGGGAAAACCATCTTTGTAATTTTAGTGTGTTATTTTTATTTGTATAATTTTTATACATTGTTATGTCGGCATTGTTTAATCTTTTAAAGTATGAAGTGTAGTCATGGATCCCTGCCGAGAGGGAAAAGTCCCAGACCTCCACATTAGTTTTCCTGGGAATATGTTTTGAGGCAGGTTCATACATAAAACCACAGGATAGCCACCGAGGACGCAAATTAGGGTGGCTGTTTTAGAATTGATTTTTATTGGGATATTTTTTGTACAATTAGATAGTGGTAAAAAAGGAGCATTTTGAAAAGTCTCATTACTTGCCTGATATCCTAAGGTCATCATTTGTAATTCCCAAATAAATCTAGGCCCATGTTTTGGGTTCACTGATGCCGGATCAGGTGAATCAGTAAGGAAAATCCGATAATTTACAGGCAAACATCCTAATGGGGGATACCCATGCAGAACCAAACAAATGGTGGGGGGAGTCAGATCTCCCTTTAAAATTTAATAAAGCAGAACTATTTGGTCTTTCACTATAGTCCTGAGTTCCCCCAAGTAGATCAGTATCATTAGTCAATACTTTTATATAGTCTGAATCAAGCCAGCCCACAGGATGGATTAAAGGCGGCTTTGGTATATATGCCCAGTAGCTCTCTCCAGACACAGCGACAGTCTGAGCAGTAATTAAAGATAATACAGCAAGGAAAATAAACTCAGGATTTAATGGCTTTTGTTGAACAGTCACGAGCGCCTTAGCTTTCTTTGTCAGACGTTCCAGCTGACTTCAAGTCGGTACCACCCTCGGAGTTAGCATCAGCCTTTGTAGCTTGGCTTTTGTTTTTTTTTTCGTTTTTGTTTTTGTTTTTGTTGTTGGCACTTGGAGAGAGGCCAGGCGGATGAGCCGATCTGGGATCCAGATGGGGGATTTGACATCTTGTGGGAAAACACATGCATACCCCCTTCCAGAGGAAATTAAGATATCGGGGCCCCTCCAGGTCCGGACAACAGATCTTTTTAATAAACTGAGGGGAGTTGTTTCTGTTTAAATCTTCCCCAATGTCTCATAGAAGCAGTATTTTTTGTGAATCAGCATTTAGGTGATTAACAACCAACAAGGCATGACTCAACAAATGATGAGGAGAAAAGTAAGAATTTGTATTTTTAAGTTTTATGATTTGATTTTTAAGGATTTGATGTGTTTTTTTTTTGTTATTGCTTGTTGAGGATTATAAGGAATTTCTGTAGTATGGGCAATTTTCCACTGTTGTAAAAAGATTGTCAAAGCCTTTGATGTATAAGCTGGAGCATTGTCAGTTTTTAATTTTTGTGGCATGCCCATAAGCATAAAGCTTTGTATTAAATGTTGAATCACATCCTTAACTGCTNGTCATCATTTGTAATTCCCAAATAAATCTAGGCCCATGCTTTGGGTTCACTGATGCCGGATCAGGTGAATCAGTAAGGAAAATCCGATAATTCACAGGCAAACATCCTAATGGGGGATACCCATGCAGAGCCAAACAAATGGGGGGGAGTCAGATCTCCCTTCAAAATTTAATAAAGCAGAACTATTTGGTCTTTCACTATAGTCCTGAGTTCCCCCAAGCAGATCAGTACCATTAGTCAATACCTTTATATATTCTGAATCAAGCCAGCCCACAGGATGAATTAAGGTGGGCTTTGGTATATATGCCCAATAACTTTCCCCAGATACTGCAAAAGGCTGAGCAGCAATTAAAGATAATATAGCAAGGAAAATAAACTCAGGATTTAGCGACTTGTGTTGGGAAGTTACAAGTGCCTTCGCTTCCTTTGTCAGACGTTCCAGCTGACTCCAAGTCGGTACCACCCTCGGAGTTAGAGTCAGCCTCCGCAGCTTGGCTTCTGTTTTTCTCCGTTCCTGTTTTCGCTTTCGCTGCTGTCGCTTTGTGAGAGGCCGTGCGGATGAGCCGATCTGGGACCCAGATGGGGGATTCAGCATCCTGTGGAAACACACATGCATGCCCCCTTCCAGAGGAAATTAAGATATTGGGGCCCTTCCAGGTCCTGGACAACAGATCTTTCCAATAAACTGAGGGGAATTGTTCCTGTTTAAATCCTCCCCAATGCCTCATAGAAGCAGTATTTCCATGTGAATCAGCATTTAGATGATTAACAACCAACAAAGCATGACTCAACAAATGATGAGGAGAAAAGTAAGAATTTGCATTTTTAAGTCTCATGATTTGATTTTTAAGGATCTGATGTGTTCTTTCTATTATTGCTTGTCCTTGAGGATTATAAGGAATTCCTGTAGTATGGGCAATTTTCCATTGCTGTAAGAAAGCTGCTAAGGCTTTTGATGTATAAGCAGGAGCATTGTCAGTCTTTAACTTTTGTGGCATGCCCATAAGCATAAAGCTTTGTATTAAATGTTGAATCACATCCTTAACTGCTTCTCCAGTTCTAGCATAAGCATAGACCATATGGGAGTATGTATGTACTGTCACATGAACAAAGGCAAGCTTTCCAAATTCAGGGATGTGTGTTACATCCATCTGCTACAAAACAATAGATTTAAGTCCCCGTGGGTTGACCCCCATTTTCGGTGAATGATAGACAGGGGGGCACGTCCCACAATTTTTAATTATTTGTCTAGCTTGTTTTCTAGTTAATTTAAACATCCTTTTTAATGCTAATGCATTTTGGTGATGTAAATTATGACTTTCTTGAGCCTCTGTCACATTTATAACCAAATTTTTAGTTAAAGCATCAGCCATCTCATTTCCCTTACTTAAAGGTCCTGGCAAATTAGAATGGCCACGTATGTGACCAATGTAAAATTTTTCTGCTCTTTCTCTAATTAATTTTTGAAGTATTTGTAAATGAGGTAAAATACGTGAATTTCCAGACAGCAGGGCTGTCTCTATGGCTGGGAATAAGCTAACCACAAATTTTGAGTCTGTGAAAAGATTAAATTTTTCTGCATAGGTTTGAAAAGCCAAGATTACTGCTTTTATTTCTGCCTGTTGTGCAGAAATATTTTCTTTTCCCTGTCTTACTAAGGGTTCATGATCCTGCACATAAACTACAAATTTCCCCTTAGATGACCCATCTGTAAAAATACAAAGAGTGGCCTCTAAAGGCTGTTGCGAATATCTAGAGGGAAAAATTATTTGTTTCCTTATAAAACTCAATTAGAGGATGTTTTGGATAATGGTATTGAATTTGTCCTGTAAAGCCCTGTAAGGCTATACCCCAATCTTCACTTTCTGTTAACAGTATCTCAAATTGTTTTTTATTATAAGGAATTATTATGTTATGCATTTCTTTCCCAAAAAGTTCTTTAGATCTCTGTCTACCTTTAGTTATTATTAGGGAACACATATAAGGATAAGATGCCAACATTCTTGATTGTACGTGTGGCAAATGTATCCATTCTAATATTCCTGATTGCCATAAACACCCTGTAGGAGTATATGGAGTCTTAAAAATCACTAAGTCCCAAGGATCTGAATAGGACAATTGTTTTACTTTAGCTTGGTCAAGTTGAGCCTCAACTTTAGCCAGGGCCTGTAAAGCCTCTGGTGTTACTTTTCTGGGAGACTTTGGATCTGAGTCCCCATGCAATATCTGAAACAGAGGGCTAAGTTCCCCAGTAGTAATTTTTAAATGAGGCCTGATCCAATTAATATTACCTAATAATTTTTGAAAATCATTTAAAGTACACAATTTATCAAGTCTTATTGACATTTTTTGAGTGCTTATATGATCATTATAAATATATTGTCCCAAATAACTTAAAGGCTTATTTTTCTGTACTTTATCTGGGGCTATTACCAATCCAAATGAAGTTAATTGTTGCAAAGTAAATTGCAATATTTGTTGATTAGTATAATCTGAGGGATGAGCCAATAATATATCATCCATGTAATGGAGAATATATGCATCAGGATATTGTTTTCTAGTGGCTAGTAAAGCCTGATCCACAAATTTTTGACATAAAGTTGGGCTATTTTTCATTCCTTGAGGCAAAACCTTCCACTGATATCTCCTGTAAGGCCTTTTAAAGTTTACTGATGGTACACTGAAAGCAAATCTCTTACAATCCTCTGGATGTAACTGGATTGTAAAAAAGCAGTCTTGCAAATCTATTATAATTATGTCCCATCCTTTTGGAACCCCAACCGGGGACGGAAGTCCCGGCTGCAAGGCTCCCATGTCTATCATAGTAGCATTTACAGCTCTAAGATCCTGTAATAGTCTCCATTTGTCTGATTTCTTTTTAACAACAAATATTGGGGTGTTCCAGGGACTATTACTTTCCTCTATATGTCCTTTTTGAAGCTGTTCTTCTATTAATTGTTCAATAGCCTGTATTTTTTTTTCTGTCAGGGGCCACTGGTTAAGCCATACAGGCTCATCTGATTTCCAATCTATTTTATCTGCACATAAAGAGCTTCCAATGGCCCCTATGAAAAACACTGTTCGTTTAAGTTGTCTGAAGTCACTAATTTAAGATCCATGTCACTCATAATATCTCTGCCCCACAAGGAAAAGGGCAGGGAAGGAATGACATAAGGCTGAATAAAGCCTGTCTTTCCATCAAGCTCCCACTTTAAGAGTTGAGAACTTTGGGCTACGTTGGAAACTGAGCCCAATCCTGTTAGGGAAGAGAATGTATTTTGAGAAGGCCAAGATGATGGCCAGTCTTTTCCTGCTATACAAGTCTTGTCAGCTCCTGTATCTAAAAGACCTTTAAGACATTTTCCATTTATTTTTATAATTTTAAAGGGTCGGCTTTTATTTAAATCTTGGACCCAGGCTATCACATCAGGAGATCCAAACTGACCCTGATCTCTTCTTTGTTTTAAAATTGGATTTGGCAAGTTTACATAAGGTAGTAACAATAATTGAGCTATTCTTTGTCCTTTATGTAATTGAATTGTCTCCTTTAAGGGTCTGACCATAATTTTTATTTCACCAGTAAAATCCGAGTCCACAACACCAGGTAATACTTCAAATTTTTTATTATAATTTGAACTACAACCGATTATTAAACCCACAGTTCCCCGTGGCAGAGTTCCCAGTGTGGAAGTGGGGATTAATGCCACTCCGTCTGCTGAGGACAAAATTACATCCTGGCAGACAGAGAAGTCCAGCCCTGTGTTTCCCGATGTTGCTCTGGGTAAATCATTAATAGTCAATTCAGGAGTTTTAGAGTTTAACCCCTGAGTAACCTCCTCACTCTCCTCTCTTTCTACAGGGCTGAGAGGCTGCCCCAAATCTAGTTTTCTGACATCTTTTTTCTTTTTTCTTCTCCCTCCCTTGGAAGAGGAGTTCCATTCTTGTGGAAATTAGATCTACATTCACTCTTCCAATGTCTGCCTTTCTGGCACCTGGGGCATAACCCAGGAGGGGGCCCTCTCTTGCCTTCCCTTGCCCCGTTAGGGCAAGCTCTCTGCATGTGTCCTGCTTCCCCACATTTAAAACATGTGGGCTCTGAGGATCCTTGTCCTCCTCCATAAGTCTTTTTCACATAGGCGTTATATGTCTCTCCCTTCATCGTTGCAGCAAAAGCCATACCCTGGTCTACTGCTGGCGAGGCATCAGCACAGGCTTTAATAAAGTCCTGCAGAGTCCCTGTTTTCCTGACAGGTCTTATGAGATCCTGACAGAGAGTATTGGCGTTCTCCCATGCCAATTGTTTAAGCAAGATATCTGTCCTTTCTGATTGTGGCAGCATTCTGTGAATAGCTTCCTCAAGCCCAGAAACAAACTCCTCATAAGGCTCTTCAGTTCTTTGCTTTATCCCTGATAAAGTGGATCCCTTGGTTCCCGGAGTAGGCAGCTTTTTCCAAGATTCTAGAGCATTTGTAGTAACTGCTTCCAGAATGTCTCTGGGGATTTTAGTCTGTGACTGATTTGTGGCAAAATTTCCCATCCCTAAAAGCATATCCATAGTTGGCTTAGGGCCTCTCCTCTTTTGAAATTGGGCTATGTTCTGTTTAGATCTATCTTCATATTCAGTCCTCCACAGTACATAGTCCCCTGGGCTTAAAGTGGCCTTGGCAGTTTGATGCCAGTCTCCAGGAGTTAACCAATGACTGGCTACCATTTCCAGCACCTGAATAGTATACGGCGCAGTGGGCCCAGAGGCTTTGACTGCTGATTGCAGTTCTTTTAAGACTTTAAGAGGAAGAGGCTCCCAAACAGGTTCTCCATCGGCCTCTTCTACGGGGAAAGTAAAAGAACAATCCCCATTTCTTTTTGCCTCTGCCATAGCACTTTGGAAACCAGAAGGGAGAGTAAGGAAGGCAGGTGCAGGCCACTTTTTTCTTTTTCCTTCCTGGCTTTTATCATTAGTCTTTCTAACAGGAAAGGCCATCATAGGGATCATCCCAGTCGCTCCCGGCCTCTGGTAGTCCACATCTTTTATTTTCACTTTCTGAGTCAAAATCTCCCTTAAAAATTTTGTCTTTGATCCCTGATCTTGTTTTGGTATAGGAGGATATAGGTCTGATCCCCCCTCTGTAGAGGTAAGAGATTGTAATGGCTTTCCTTCACTACTTTCCTGTTCTGTATTTTCTGATGTTTCATGTACAAGCCCCTCAAAGTCTGACCCATTGGTTAGCAGTTCTTTCATTTTCAGCCAAAGTGGATATGCATAGTTAGGGACTTCCCCTTCACCATGTGTCTCCACATGTTCTCTCATTTCTTTTCCAATTCTTTTCCAATCTGGCAAAGCTAGAGTGCCGTCCTCTGGAAACCAAGGGCTAACTTTCTTAATAAAATCTAAGAAGTCCTTTAATGTCTTCTCTGAAACTTTTAATCCTTTTTCTGCCAACATATGTTTAAAAACAGAAAGAAACATATTTTCTTGCTTTGACTCACTGTGCCCCATGGTTCCAACGATTGCTCGTGCTTAACTGATCAGCCTTTATCGGCGAGCCCGCAGTACTCTGACGAGAATCTTCCTGTGTTTTTGGGAAAGAGAGAAGAAAAGAGGGAAAGATTACCTGCCGAGGGTCCCCGTTCGATGCGCCAACTGTTACCGACTGTTACAGGCTGCCTGCTACCGGCTAGCTCTCCTCGGGGGGTCGTGGGTTTCTGCAGAGTCCTCTTGGCAGGAAAAAACACAGGGAAGTTTGAACGGCATGCAGAAATGAAAAACTAAGAGAAGTTTTCCAGATCTACAGCAACTTTATTGAACTGGGGCAGTGATTATATAGTAGTTTTTGGGAGAGGGCAGAACAAAGGATTTGGCAAAGCTTTACAATTACATAGGTAGGTAAAAAAGTCAAGATTTACACATTAACTGAAAAGCTCAGAGCACTCAGAGCAGGAAACTAAAACATCACAAAGTTTGGTTAGGAAATAAACTTTCTTTGAAGTAAAATGTAGAAATCTTAAGACAACCTTTACCGAGGAAATAACATCTAAGAAGAAAAAGGAACATCAATAGTTTACAAATCATAATTGAAAAGTCACAGCTCACAGAGTAGTAACTACAAAGTTCTTTAGCAGCAGATATTGGTCTTATATCTCCATTCTGAGGCTAGAGTAAATACATCCTAAAGTTAATAGTTTCTTTTAAGTTTCTATTGAAGTAAAAACCTTATTCCTATAATATCCTGAGTTAGCTATTAGTTTTTTTTAACTCTAACTGCTAATCTAAAGTTTAAATTTTTACTGAGAACCAAGAGCTGTCCCACTGTTTGCTCCAGCTAACAGCTTTGTTTTTGTCAGATAAGTGGCTGGTGTAAGGAGACTTAGTCTCTGTCTTGCTTTACTGGGAGTGTTAGAATCCAGGCTTTAACAAGAGGAATGTCTTATCTACCTCTTTGTCTAGGACCAGAGGAAAAAGGAATTCTTTTTATTTTAGGTTTAAGGGGAATTTTTGTTTTAACCTTGCCATATATATTAACAGCTTGCATTATATTGTTTATTAAGGAGAAAGGTCTGTTTTTTACTTTGGATCTGCAGAAAATTCTTGCTGCCAGGAAAAAGCCCTGTGCCCAAGAGAGGCATTTTAATTGCCAGTTCTTGACACATGCAAAAAGTTTATTTTGTATCTATAAGCTGGCTTTAAGAAAAGATCTTTTCGTGCTCAGTGTTATGCTAAGTCCAACACCAGAAAACGTAAGATCCTAGGAAAGCATCTCAATCTCGGGAGTGATCTTAGCCGAGCGTTCTGCCAGGGACCTCCAGGGGGTCCTAGCCCCTTAGGACACTGCTCCCCCGCCTGCCTTGAATATGATTTCTCATATTGTTTACACAGGCGTTACTGGAGTGGGTGTGGCAGATGCGGAGGTGGATGCCGCTCTTCTCCAGTTGCTTATTGTTGGTCTAAAGAAACGCCATTGATTTTTTTTTTTTTGGTTAATTTTGTATCCTGCCATTTTGCTGAAGCTGTTAGTCATTTCTCAGAATTTTCTGGTGGAGTTTTAGTATTCCTTAAGTAAACAATCATATCATCAGCAAATATGGATAGTTTGACTTCCTCTTTTCCAATTAGTATTCCTTTAATTTCCTTTTCTTGCCTTATTGTTCTAGCAAGTGTTTCAAACACTATATTGAAGAGGAGTGGTGACAGGGGGGGCAGCCTTCTTGAGTTGCTACCTTTAAAGGGAATGTTTCTGTTGTTTCCCCATTTAAGATGATATTGGCTGTGGGTTTACTGTACATGGCTTTGATTACATTGAGGAATGATACCTCCAATCCAATTCTGTCTAGGACTTTAAGCATGAAGGGATGCTGGATTTTGTCAAAATCTTTTTCTGTGTCATTTGAGATTATGGTGTTTTTTGTCTTTCAGTCCATTTACATGCTTGATGATGTTTGTTTTTCCCATGTTAAACCATCCCTGCATCTCTGGTATGAATCCACCTTGGTCATGATGGATAATATTTTTGATGTGAGTCTGTATGTGATTTGCCAGTATCCTTTTTAGAATTTTAGCATCTGTGTTCTTTAGGGAGATGGGTCTATTGTTTTCATTTTGGTTGTATCTTTGCCTGGCTTTGGTATTAGCGTGATGCTGGCTTCATAGAAGTAATTTGGGAGAATTCCCTCTCTTTGTATCCTTCTAAACAATTTCAGTAATAATGGTTACAGGGCTTTTTGAAATGTTTTATAAAATTCTGCTGTGAAACCATCTGGGCCTGGGATTTTTTTATCTGGGAGGTTTTTTATTACATCTTCAATTTCTTCACATATTATGGGTCTGTCTAAGCTGTCAATCTCTTCTTGGTTGAGCTTTGGTGATTCCCAGGATTTCAGATATTCATCCATTTCTTCTAGGTTTTCAAACTTGGTAGAGTTAGGTTTTTGAAGTATTCTCATATGATTTTCTGAATCTTAAAATAGTCTGTCTAAAAATTTGGGAGATTTGATAGTGAGTCAGCAAGGCATTTTCTTCTCTTAAAATAAACTCATTTCGTCACTGAAACAGTTTTTCGTTTTTAATGAACCTGAAAAGAAAAAACTCCCATTTCAAAATCAAAACAAAATCACAGATCATATAGAAGTTTGCAGTGATTAAATTTATCTAAGCAACATGTGCACAGGTTTAGTCGTAAGATGTTGACTCAATTACTGTGATAATTTTTTAAATATCAAGAATATTAGAGTCAATGCAGAATCCTAAGGATTATCTGTTACTCAATATGTTTTTCTTAAGTCTTCTCATTAGATGCTATTATTTCTAGCACAAATAAGCACTCAGTCTTTCAAATACTCAAACACTTGAATCTTTGGTTGCTACCCTATTAGCTGGCTTGCAAACAAGCCAGCCATTTAAAGAATGTTTCAAATGAATAACTTACAAGCCCCAGAGATGAAAAACCCTAAGAACACACAATTTTTAACATTTACAACCATCAAAACTGTGTCTGAAAACTGTTCATGCCATTCTTCTGAAATGAGATCTCAAAGCAGTACAGTTCAAAATAAAAGTTTTTTTAACAAGAAATTAGCTTGTGCACAATTTCTCCACCAATTTGTGTGTCAAAAATTTAGGTAACTTTTCCACTTGAAAAAAGTGCAATAGAAAACCTGACATAATGCATCACTATCTCAGTTAATATTCACAATTACAGTGGCTTCAACTCAGAATACAGCATCACCAATGCTGCCAAGATTCAGTTTATATTGAAATTAAGTTCTTTAAACCAAGTAAATTGTTCACAACCACTGGCTGCTGTACATATGAAGTAACATGTCTAGATAGAGAGAAACTGCTGATCTGGTCATCAGCTATGTTTCTTCTGTTCCTTATTCATCCTAAGAAATCTTTGGTTTTGTCAGTTTGCTTGCCTGTGGGGGTTTGGGCCTGCTGACCTTGTACACTGGAAGAGGCTGCTTGCTGTGCTACTTTCCGTTCTAACATGGTCCAGTCAAACATGTAGTCATATTGGTGGTTCAGAATTAGGAAAAGCATATGAAATATCTGTCTCAGATACATATAATCCAGAGCCTCCTCAAAGTTCTATCCACGACAATAATTTAAGTACATGGCAAATTCTGTAGAAAACCCCTTATACAAAACTTCAACAGGTGCAGACATCTACTTTTCACTAATCTTTATATTTTTGTTTCTTTGTTTCAGCCTTCATTCCTTCCCATGGAAGATTGATTCTATTAAAATACATCAAATCATGTCCTAATGATTCCATGTAATCTCGGTAACTCTGTTCAATACCGAGATGTGCATTAATGCCGGCTTCTTTTTGTATAAGAAAACAACAGTTTCTGTCTATTTTGTTTATGTTTTCAAAGAACCACCTTTTGGATTCGTTGATTCTGTGTATTTTGCTCTTTGTTTCTTTTTAATTGATTTCTGCTCTGATTTTCTGTGATTTCTTCCTGTCTTTTGGGTTTAGGATTAATTTGTTGCTGTCTCTCAAGTGTTTTCACGTGCAGTGTTAGATCATTTATTTGTTCCCTTTCTGTTTTTTTTTTGTTGTTGTTGTTGTTGTTGTTGTTTGTTTGTTTTTGTTTTTTTTTTAGTGTGGGCACTTAGGGCTTTAAATTTCCCTCTCACGATTGCATTTAAAGTATCCCACAGGTTTTTGTTATGTTGTATTGTCTTTTTCATTCAGTTCCATGAATACTTTTATTTCACTCTATTTCTTCCCTGACCCATTCATTATTCAGGATAGTTTTGGTTAGTTTCCATGTGTTCTTGTAGCAAGCTGGGCTTGTTCTGGTGTTCATATTGATCTTTATTGCACTGTGTTCTGATAGAATGCATGGAATAATTTCAATCATTTTGTATTTGTTGAGATATCTCTTGTGTCCCAGTATGTGGTAAATTTTGGAGTATGTTCCATGAGGTGCTGAGTAGAAAGTATATTCTCTGTTGTTTGGAATATTCGATAGATGTCTGTGAGGTACATTTGGTATATTGTATTGTTCAGTTATGATGTCTCTCTGTTTATTTTTCATCCAGTTGACCTAACCAATGGGCTCAGTGAGGTGTTGAAGTCTCCCACTATTAGTGTGTTAGGATTAATCTATGTCTTGTGGTCCTCCAGAATAGTGTTTATAGAGTTTGGTGCACAGACACTTAGAATTGTGAAGTCTTCAAAGTTAATTTTTCCTTTGACAAGGATGTAATGGCCCTTTTTGTCTCTTCTGATTAGCTTTACTTTGAGATCTATTTTGTCCTGTATTAGAATAGCCACCTTGTTTTGCTTTTGTTTATTTGTCTCTTTAATTGCTTAGGGATAGTTGAACCTTTCCTCTGTTCTTTGGACTGATTAGAGGATTTTCTGGTGTTGGTTTCTTAGACATGTATTGTATCATCTTGTTCATGTCATGAAAGATTTTTCTTTCTCCTTCAACTAGAACTGACATTATTGCTTGATAGAGTAGTCTGGGTTGGCATCTAAAGTCGTTTAGCACAGGGAATATTTTGGTCCATGTTCTTTTAGCTTTCATAGTTTGGACTGAGAAGTCAGCTGTGATTCTGAGGGTTTTCCCCTTATATGCAACTTGTTGTTTTTCTCTTGTGGCTTTCAGTATTTTGTCTTTGTTTTGAGCATCTAGTGGTGTTGGTTTTTTTTTTTTTTTTTTTTTTTTTTTTTTTTTTTTTTTTTTTTTCAAAATAATATGCATGGGGAGTTTCTTTCTGGTCCTGTCTATTTGGTGTTCTATGTGCTTCTTATATTTGTATGGGACGGTTGGTTTTCTCAGTTTGGGAAAAATTTCTTCTATTATGCTGTTGAAGATCTGGTCAATAGTGTTGTCTTGGAATTCTTCTCCTTCCTCTATCCTTATGATGCAGAGGTTTGGTGTTTTCATAGTGCCCCCCCCCACTTCCTGGTTGTTCCACTCTTCTGTTTTTTTTTTTTTTTCATGACCTTTATGCGAGCTTTCTAGTTGCTCTGTATTATCCTGAAGGTTGCTCTGTATTATCCTGAAGGTCTGATATTCTTTTTTTTTTCTGCTTCTTCCATTCTACTTGTGAGGATTTCCCCCTCCTTTCCTGGTGGTTGGATGAATGTTCAATATCCTTTTTCATTTCATCCTGTGAATTCTTTAGATTTTTCACTTCCCTCTGGAGCCTGTCTTTTTCATCTTGTATCTCCTCGGTTCATTGGTCATTTTCTTTTTTCATTTCAGCCTGGGATCTTTTCAGTGTTTCCACTTCCTTCCAGAGTTTTTCATTTTTTCCCTCAAGGTCTTTCTTGAGTTTTTATATCTCTCCCCTTAGTTCTTTCCTCCATTTGTCATTATCTCCCTCTGGGTCCTTCTTGAGTTTTTCATTCTCTTCCCTTAGTTCTCTAATTTCTTTGACTATGTCTACAGTTGTTCTTCTACGTTCAGTGTCTTGGCTTCTTCCCTTGGAGATCTCATTGTAGGGAACTTCTGTAGGGTTGGTAGAGTTCAGTGTGAATTTATTATGAGCTTTTCCCAGGTTGGTTTTTCTTTGTGTCTTTGGCATGTGAATTTGTCTATTTGTTTCTTTGGATTCTGGTACCTTGACATTGAATGCACAGACTATAATCACCAGTGGTCAGCCTGTTAGGCCCTCTGCACCAGAGATCCACCAGACTGAAGGAGGGGAGAGTTGCTACTTTGGCCTGTGCACCAGAAGGCCTCCAGGTGTCAAGGCAGTTCTGCCTTGCCTTCTTGGCACCTTACTGAGTCCATGAACTTGTCTGGAGCCCAAGATGGGACTTCCGGGGGTGGGTGTCAAGTCCCCCCAAGAGTCAAGGCAGGTGCACTTTGCTTCACTGGCACCTCACCTACTCTGTGCACACAACAGATGAAGAAAATATCAAGGCAATCATACAAGAGTAGTTCAAAAACCTATACTCTACTAAATTTGGAAAGCTAAGATAAATGAATATTTTTGAAATAGAGTGGAGGTCTTTATTTTGTAATTTTAATATATTTACTGAAGTTTTGTACATTTCATAGAACATTTCTCAATCCAATTTAGACACATTCCCCCTTCTCTGCCCCCCACCACACCCTAGGTCATGCATTCTGCCATATATGCCTTGCATCTTCTTCTCAGTCTTTTTAAAGTTTTTCTAGGCAAAGATTTAGTGTTTTGGACAGAAGTTTTCTGTTTCAGTTGGTTCTTCATCGCAGTCCTTTTGTTGTTGTTTTTCCCTCCGATTTGTATTGCTCCAAAATATGCATATAGCTGGGCATGGTGATGCATGCCTCCAATCCCAGCTTTCAGGAGGCAAGGGTAGGTGGAAGTCTGGAAGTTCAAGGCCAGCTGTGGCTACAGGAAGACCTTGCCTCAAAAAAGGCAAAAGACAAACATATATATATATATATAATATAGATATAGGTATAGATGATATATATATAGATGATAGATCTGAAAATAAACTAGAAGTTAATGAGAAATGGATGAATATTTGAGACCCTCGAATTCTCCAAACCTTAAACAAGAAGAAATTGACAGCTTAAACAAACCCATAATATATGAGAATATTGAAAATACAATAGTAAACCTCCCAACTAAAGAAGCCCAGGCCCAGATGGTTTCACAGCAGAACTTTATAAAACATTTAAAGAGTACCTACAACCATTATTACTAAAACTGTCAGAAGGATAGAAGCTGAGAGAAAGCTCCCAAATTCCTTCTACAAAGCCAGTATCACTCTAATATCAAAACCAAAAGTTATAACCAAAATAGAGAACTGTAGACCCATCTCATTAATGAACACAGGTGCAAAAATTCTCAACAAAATACTTGGTAACTTCATACAGACCCAAATCAAAAAGATCATCCATCATGACCAAGCCTGATTCATACCAGAGTTTCAGGGATGTTTCAACATTTGTAAATTAATAAACATAATAAAACATATAAAAGGACTTTTAGGCAAAAACCATACATGATCATCTCAATTGACACAGAAAAAGCTCCCTTCGTGCTTTTAAGTCCTAGAGGGAATTGGACTGGAGGGAACATTCCTCAACATAATCAAAGCCATGTACAACAAACCCACAGCCAATATCATCCTAAATGTGGAAAAGTTGGAAGCATTCCCCTTAAAGGCAGGAACACAGCAAAGCTGTGCCCTATCACCATTCCTCCTCAATATGGTGCTTAAAATGCTTATGAGGGCAATAAGGCAAGAAAGAGAAATTAAAGGAGTAGTAATTGGAAAAGAGGAAGTCAAACTATCCCTCTTTGCAGATGATATGATAGTTTACCCAAGGCATGCTAAAAACTCTATAAGAAAACTCATAGAAATGACAAAGAGTTTTAGTAAAATGGCAGGGTACAAAATTAACTTACAAAAATCAGCAGCCTTTCTTTACACCAACAACAAGCAACTGGAAAAGGAATATAAGAAGACCCTCCCACTCACAATAGTCACAAAAAGAATAAAATACCTAGGAACAAACTTAACTAAAGACACCAAAGAACTCAAAAACAAAAATTATAAACCCCTGAAGAAGGAGATTGAAAAAGATATCAGAAGCTAGAAAGACCCCCCATGCTCAAGGATTGGAAAAATTAATATAGTAGAAATGTACAGTATACATAAATTGATATGCAGATTCAATGCCATCCCAATTAAAATCTCCAAGAGTTTCTTCACTGACTTGGAAAAAAATCCTTAAATTCTTTAGGAAAATTTTCCCAGGTCATAGGGGTGTGGAGCTGTAGCCTGCTGAATCTGGCACAGAGTACCAGGAAGTTCTGCAGGTGGGGTGGGCATCAGGAAAGAGAAATGCAGCATGAGCCACCCACCCCTGGGTGTGCTTTGTCTGCCTCCCAGCTGGTCCTAACAGCAAGAGGTAATATAACTCCAAGGCAAGTCACAACAAGCACTGCCTGCCTTTCAATGCAACAACTAAAATTATATGGGTAAGCAGAAAAAAAAGTTTAGAACTGGGAAAGTAAAAAATCAAAATAGGGCAGGACCATCCCACAGGTGGGTGCCAGGAGACTACAAAACCAGAATTCTTTGAGCCTGTTGCAGCCATGTTAACTTCCTTTTTGTTAACATTCTAAGCCTGCAGACTACAATTCCCAGAATGCTTCAAGTCTGTCACCATGGGGGAGGAATGCTTCAAGATTTCAAGATTGAATTGTGTTCTTTCTCAGACAGGTCTCCTGAAAATACAGATATACTGTACCTTCGAACCTTACTGTGATTATCTTATGGTGCTTATTCAAAATTGAATTTTAATTTTACTGTTCCTTGCATATCAATTTTTATCTCAAGATAATAGTTTTATAATATGGCTGTTCAAAATCTGTTAAGTTAAATTCTATCTCAAGCATGTTTATTAAGATATTAAATTTCTGGGCTGGAGAGATGGCCTAGCAGTTAAGAGTGCCGACTGCTCTTACAGAGGACCTGGGTTCGTCCCCCAGCACCCACTTGGTGGCCGAGAACCATTTGAAACTCCAATTCCAGGAGAACTCCAGTTCCAGGGGAATCTGAGACTCTCTTCTGACCTCTGCGGCATTGCACGACATGGGTGCACACACTTGCATGCAGACAGTACATTCATACACATACAGAAATAAATTAAAAAATGCATTTAAAAGATATTAAATTTCTAAACCTAATATATGAGTACCCAAAACCATCTTTTAAAAATGCACACAGCACAATTAATCAGTTAAGAAGCCCTAGAAAATTCTATAGTCAATTAATTAAGAAGTCCTAGACACTTCTACAACCAATTAATTAAAAAGGCCTTAGACAATTTTGGAGTCTTTTAGATGTGCTTTCATCTTTTAAAATTTACAGGTTTCTGGAACACATGGTTTGTAATCTACCACCAACCTGAGATAACAAGTCATCCTATATCATGTTCGTCTTTAACTGTATAAAATAACACCATTTTTCAATTTCAGCATCCTAAAAGCAAAACTGGCAGATTTGTAGAGATATTTTTGGGCCAGCCTGGTCTGACAAAAGGCTTTAACACTAATAAAATGTTCTTTAGCAACTATTTGTCATTAAAAATACTCAGTAAAAATACTCTAAAGTTTTGGTTTAAAAGGTAACTTGTTATAATTTTACTGCTTACAAAAAAATTAGTGTTTAAATTAAGTGAAGGCTAACTCTAAAACTAAGATTAACCCGGCTATTACTGTGTTTTTTAAAAATGGTAAATTCTCCTAAAATAGAAGTAAAAGTTAATATAATGCCCTCCAAACTACAACTTAACTTCCTCCTTGCATTAAGAGACATAAGATCTCTACAAGGGTTATTCTATTTCTCATAAATACATATTAAAAATGTATCAGAGCCAGGTATTGTACTGGCTGTGGCTTCTCCCAACAGCCAATTGTATCAATAAAAAAATATTACAGCTGTCTTTTCTGAAGCCAAAAATCAGGCCCAATAAAACTATCAAGGCTAAAAGGACATGAATAAAACCCCAAGTACTAAACTGATACATTATTTTGTTTTTCAGACTTAATGACAAAGGGCTAAAATATTTTATTCTTAAAATGACTTTAAGAAGCCTTCATTTGTATATCTACTAAAATGATAAACAAGATATTTTCTATAAATACCCACAGTAACATAAATGAATGATATTTCCAACCACCTGTGCCATGCCAACAGCACAACCTAGTATAATAAATAATGTTTACTTAAGTGCCTAGGATTTTACTATTTATATTCCATGAGTAAATTGCAGAAAATACCCCCCCTTAAAGGCCTAAACTCCTGCTCACCCCATGGCCACCTGGTGGGCCCCCACCTCTCTCCATCTCCAGTCCCACAGCCCGCTGCCCTCCAGTAAAGACTTGGAGCCAAGCTGCCAAACTCCTTCTAGGAAAAAAGCTGATACATACTATAAGGCCCTTGGTGCTAACTTCAATAAAGAATGGTTTGCTCTGCTTCTCATCAACACTCCCCCCTTCCTCTCCAAAGCCTAGGAGATGTTCACTAAGAAAAAAAACCTTCCAGAGGCCAAAAGGATAGTTGTGGACTCTCATAGACTGAAATTTATTCCATCAATATAGTTACATATACAGGTCTTTCCAGCCAAACTTAAGACAACTAAAGTCACCATCTATGTTAAAAGGGGAATCAAATAATACCTGTACTTCTTGGGAGGAGAAAAAGTATTGCTATTAGCAGGAAGATGTCACCCACATGTCTATGTCTTGGTGGGGTTGTCTTTATAAATGGGTTGCTGACAAAGCCCTATTGCTTGCCCCAAACCCAAGTCCCTCTTGGCCACCTACATAATCAATCTCCACCTTAGGAGGTCAGCTTCCTTGTTTGTCAAAAGGCAATTTGGGGTTACAGCCCAGAGTGTCCTAGTCCAATATCAACCATCCCTATAAGTTATCTGGAAAAAGATGACAACATTGCTCCATTTTAGTAATGAAAATGAAAGGGGAGCTGTAGGACAATGGCTTCTTGTCTGGCTAGAGTTAGGATCCTCAGCCACTGTTCCAACACCCCCCTCCCTTGGAGTCTCACTGGGAGGACTGGGATAGGTGGTATTCCTGATTCACTTTTGACAAAGTCCCAGACCCCGATGGCTCCCCTTTGAAGTAAGAAGCATATGTCACATCCCAGCTTATACACATACCTAGGTTCTGTTGCTCCCCAGTAAGAGATGCCTTGGGTTGCACTTCCCAAAGTATCCCAAAAAGAAGAAAAATATTAACACTATGTGACAACAGTCTTTTTTTAATAAAATAAAAAGGTGGAGATGTAAGGATTTCATCTGGCAGGAGCACTTAGGGAATCAGCAAGCAACCTCTAGCCTGGACTCCTGCTGATCTCCTGCTTGCCTTTGAAAATCTGTGTCACTCCAATTGCCTTTGATTCTTTGGGCAAAGCACTGTCACATTCCTGTAGTGATCTGGGGTATACGGCATGAAATCCTGTATTTTCCAACCCCCAATCTTGTATATCCCAACACCCACAATGTCCTGTATGAAAACCACGAACTACATCAATAAACTGAGATATTCCCTCATGGAATTGCTCCCAGTCTCATCTCTGTGTCTGTCTCTTCTTTATTCTCTCTCTGTCTCTCTGTCTCTCTCTCTATGTCTCTCTCTCTCTCTCTCTCTCTCTCTCATTAGGTTCATTCCCATCCTCCTCCACCACTCTAGCAGGGTTTAGAATCGGGTTCTACAAGCCCTGGTTGAGAGAGGAAGAATACCCCCTGGAATGCTGGACACACACGTGATATTACACATATAGTGTTGGACTCTATGTAGTCAGAACAATATCGAGGTATACGAGAAATCCCTAGGAAATATTGAGGGAAGAATGTTATATTAACTCAGATAAATATTACAGCAACATGGATTTTTTTTAATTTTTATTTATTTCTGTATGTGTATGAATGTACTGTCTGCATGCAAGTCTGTGCACCCATGTCGTACAATGCCGTGGAGGTCAGAAGAGGGTCTTGGATTCCCCTGGAACTGGAGTTCCAGACGGTTCTCGGCCACTATGTGGGTGCTGGGGATCGAACCCGTGTCCTCTGTAAGAGCAACATGGATTTTAGCACAGGTGTCACTTAGAGTTTAACCTGAAAATAATGGGAATCAGTGAATGAAGCCTGCCGTAATAGCAAAGACTGCCCCTATAGAAAGAACATACTTGAAATGGGCTACTACACAGTATGATTCATGAAAGCATAATATCCACGTGATAAGTTTGACAATACAATTCCAGTTAACTGTCCAATGGTAAACAGAAAAATAAAGCTCAGAGCTCATAGCACAGCAGGTGATCACTTAATTTTAATATAACCCCATGAAGCATTGCAAGTCAACTAAATGCTTTTATTTTGGTTGGGATGGAAACAATTATAGTGGCAGAAGGAAAGCAGGCAGGGGTCTCCACGTGGCTGACAGTAAATATATTGTGGGCTCAGACAAGAAAACCAATAGATATTATTGCTCATATTATACCTATATAGCCAATTTGTTCTTTTTTCCAGAATACTATGTAACAAAATGAGAAATCATCTCAGACCCCAGAAGAATAAGAATATAGACATCTGAATGGCCAAAGAATCAAAATACGTATTGATAAAGAATTTGGTCTCCATCTTCTGTAGGATCAAAGAAAGTTGGTTTTAGGTTATAATCTGTGAGAAGTGTAGTAATATTTACAGCTAAAATGGAAAGAGATAAAAGAAGTACCACTGTGATTAGGACTGATCAAACAAATAAATGGGTTTGATATAGAGTTAAAGCTGGCAGTTTTATATGAATAATAGCTGTAATAAACTTAATAGCACCTAAAATAGAAGATACTCCTTCTAGGTGAAGAGAGAAAATAGTCGAATCAACTGAGGCACCTGCATGAGCTAGATTTCCAGCTACTGGAGGATAGACTGTTAAGCCTATTCTTGCTCCCATTTCAACTATAGAAGAGGCTATAAAGAGAAGAAATGAGGGTGAGGGTGGTAAAAGTCAGAACCATATTATGCAATCAAGGAAAGGCTAAAAACTGGTCCTCCAGTTTTTAGAGGGACTTGTCAGTTACCAAATCCACCAATTTTAATTGGTATTACTGTGAAGAATATTTTGATAAATGTGTATGCTCTAACAATTACATTGTAAATTTGATCCTTTACAAGAGAGCATCTGGTTGTCCTAGTTCTGTATGAATTAGGATACTTAGGGCTGTTACTACTACACTTGTTCAAGCACCAAATATTAAATATAGGGTTCCAATGTCTTTGTGATTCGTTTAAAATAGTCAACGTGTTATGAACATTGGTAAAATGGCTGAGAAGGCACTAGACTATAAATCTAAAAACAGAGGTTACCCCTCTTTTTTCAAAGGTCTTGAGGTGAAACTCATGTTGCAATGGTAAGTAATTTATTTGTGGTCTTTCTGATTTTAAGCTATAAATTTCCCTCTTAGGACTGCTTAGAACATGTCCCAGAGGATTTATTTGGTGATATTGTCTTTTTGTTTAAATCCAGGAATACTTTTATTTCTTAATTTCTCTTTTGACCTATTTGTTATGCAGGAGTGTATTATTTAATCTCCATTAGTGCTTGTAGTATTTAGGGTTTCTTCTTGGAATGATATTAACTTTTATTGCGTTGTGATCTAATAGGACACATGATGTTATTTCAAAGTTGTATTTATTGAGGCTTGTTCTGTGCCCTAGTATGTGGTCGCTTTTGGAGAAAATTCCATTTGGAGCTGAATTGAACTTTTATTCTTCACTGCTTGAGTGGAATATTTGGTAGATGTATATTATGTCCATTTGATATGTTGGATTATTTAATTCAAATATCTTTCTGTTAATACTTTTTCTGGCAGAATTGTCTAATGGAGACATTGGGATATTTAAATCCCTTTCTACAAGTGTGTTGGGATTAATCTGTGTCTTAAGATCCTGTAGTATTTTGTTTATAATGTTGGGTGCAGAGAGTTTGCTATTTATATATTCATGAATGTAATACTTTTTCTGATTGTTTCCTTTGATAAAAAGGAAATGACCCTCTTTATCTCTTCTAATTAGCTTTAATTTGAAGTATTAAAGTAGATTTTGTCTGATATTTGAATTTCAACTCCTGCTTGCTTCATATAAGACCGCAATGCAGTAAAACTTAATTTCAATTCCAGAAGAAGTCCTAATAACTACATGCATTGATGGAGATTAAGCACTACACTCCTGAATAATGAATAAGTGAACTGAAAAATTAAAAAAAAATTAATTAAACGAAAATGACAATATAGCACAACAAACCTCTGGGACACTTTATAAGCAGTCTTAGGAGGGAGATTTATAGCTTAAAAATCAGAAAGAGTACAAACAAATTACCATTGGATCTTATGGCACTTGAAAAACATCAACATATAAAACCCAAACTGACCAGACAAGAAGAAATCACAAAAATCAGAGTAGAGATTAATGAAATAGAAAGAAAGAAAATTATACAATCTATTATTCCAAGAGCTGATTCTTTGAAAGATAGAGACAAAAGACAGACCTATAGCTCAGTCAAAGGAAAAAAAAAGATACAGCAACTGAAAAACAACAAAATTAGAGATGAAAGGGGAAACATCCCAAGAGATAATAAAAAGATCCAGAACACTGTACTGGAAATATTTATAAACATATACTACATTACATTTGAAAACCTAAAAGAAATGGAACTGAAATCATGGGAATATGAAAGCTAATCCAATAGAAATCAACAGCTTAAACAGACGAATAACATGTAATGAAATTGAATTCCCAACTACACAAAGCTCAGCCCAAGATCGATTTGTGGTAGAATTTCTCTAGACATTTAAAGAGGATCCCCCACAAATTTTACTTTAGTTATTCAAAAAGGAAGAAACAGGGAGAACTCATACATTCCTTCTATGATGCCAGCATCACTCTAATATTAAAACCAGGTGAAGATAAAACCAAAAAAGAAATACATAGACCCATATTCATAATGACCGTAGATGCAAAAATTCTCAACAAAATACTTGCAATCTGCATATGGGCACACATCAAAAAAGGTAATCCACCATGATGAAGTCAGATTTATTCCAGAGATGCAGGGATGGTTTTTAACCTAAGTAAGTAACTGCCATAAAGCATATGAATGTAATAAAAAAAAAATCACAGGGTCATCTCAATTGATGCAGAAAAACCCTTTGATAAAATTCAACAAGGCTTTAAGTTAAAAGTTCTAGAGTTAACTGGACTGGAGAAAAAAATACCTCAACATAATTAAAGCTGTATATAAGAAACCCATGAAGCTGGAGAGACGGCTCAGTGGTTAAAAGCACCGACTGCACTTACTGAGGACCCATATGGTTTGATTCCCAACACCCACATGGCAGCTAAGAATTGTCTTTAACCCCAGTTCCAGGGGAATCTGACACCCTCTTCCTGACTTCCACAGAATTGTATGACACGGGTGCACCAACTTACATTCATAGACATAAAAATAATAAATAACGAAAAAGAAACCCACAACGAACATCATTTTAAATGAAGAAAAATTGGGGGCATTCCCCTTAAAATGAGGAACCAGACAAGGCTGTCCACTATATCCACTCCTTATTAACATAGTGATTTTTGCTTTTGATAGAGTAATAAAGGACAAAAAGTAAATTATAGCAGTACTAATTAGAAAAGAAGTCAAACAATCCCATTTTGGTTAGGATATGATGTTATACAAAGACATGCCAAAATTTCCCCCAGAAAACACCTAGAAATGATTAATACTTTCAGTGAAGTGTAATTGTCCTAGTTTGTCTTCCATTGCTGTGAAAAAACACTCTGACCAACACCAAATTGGGGAGGAAAGGGTTTATTCAGCTTACATCTCCTGGGTCACAGTTCTCACTCAGGGAGCACAAGGCAAGAACTCAGGGCAGGACCCTGGAAGCAGAAGCTGAAGCACAAGCCATGGAGGAATGCTCTTCACTGGCTTGCTCCCCCAGCTTATGCCCAGCCTGCCTTCTTATACAGTACACAACAACCTGCCCAGGGTGGCAACACTCATTGTGGGCTGGGTCCTCCCACACTGATTGACCATCAAGACAATACTCCATAGACGTGGCCACAGGCCAATCCAATGGAGCCAATTCCCCAATTGAGGATCCCTCAATCTACGTGTGTCAAGTTGACACTAAAGCTATCCAGCACAGTCAGGTTGCAGAATTAATAGACAAAAATGAATAGCCTTCCTATGTGCCAAGAAGAAGAAATTGGAGGAGTACATGAGAGCCCTTTCATTTATAATACCCTCAAAAATAAGAAAATAATATATCTGAATAAACCTGACAAAAGACATTAAATAGCTCTACAAGGAAAATTTAAAATCATTAATGGAAGAGCTTGAGGAAGACAGCAGAATATGGAGGGAACACTCATGCTCATGGATTGGAAGAATGAAAATACTGAAAATGACCATCATATCCAAAGTAATATATATATATATATTCAATGCAATCTCAATCAAAATTCTTCACAGAATTTGAAAGAAAATATACATTCTAAAATTCACATGGAATCACAAAGACTGGTGATAGCCAAAGCAACCTAAGCAAAGAGTAATGAGGGGGATTTCTATACCAGATTTCAAACTATATTACAGAGCTATAGTTACAAAAATAGCATGATATTGGCACAAAAGGACACCAGTAGATCAGGGGAACATATTTGAAGAACATCCTTGAGTACATGCAATTTCATCCACCTGCTATTTAAGAAAGATACCAAGAACACTAAATGGAGCACAACATCTTCAGCAACTGGTCCTGGAAAAAAAAAAAAAAAACTGGATCACCATTTGCAGAGGAGTTAAAAAAAACCCTAATAGTTCACCTTGCAGAAAAATCACCTCCAAATGGCTCGGAATTCAGTGTGAAATGTGAAACTCTTAAATTGTTAGAAGAAAGCATCTGCCATAACCTACAAGGTATAGGTGTAGGAGGACTCTGTGTCATATGTATTTCCCCCAATTCCATTTTGTTTCCCTCCCTCTTTGTCAAGAGACAACTACTTTTATATTAAATTAAAATTTTGCCTTTACAAAATAATAAAAATATTGATGGCTTAGACATCTTTTTTTTAATTGTCATTTTTATTGTTGCTTTGTGTATTTTATACATCATTTTCCAATTCAGTTCAAGCATATATCCCTTTCCCTTACCCCACCCCACCCCACCCCATCCCAGATCATGCATTCTGCCATAACTCTCCTGCATCTTTCTCTCACTTTTTTCATTTTTTAACAATAAGTGATAATTTATAAGTACAAGCATCCTTCATGTAAAACCGATTTGCAAGCAGATGTGTCCAAACCCACACAGCCCATGGGTCCCACCATCCAGCGGGGGGTGGGGGGGCAGGGGCTTGTATGTTCAATCAAGTTGATCAAATGAATTTCCAGACTATATTGATGTAGTTTCACCATTCACCCCAATCTCAGCCCTTACATCCTACCACGCCCCCTCTTCCTCAGATTGTTTCCTAGGCTTAGAAAATGGGCACAGGTGGATGAGAAGCAAAACAGTCTACTTTCTCTGGAGCTGTTGTCTTGGACTCTGGACAATTCTGGCTGTTTCATTTCATGGGCTGACAGTTTGACCAGGAATAAACTTTTGATCCAACTAATGAAGCACAAGCAATTACATATATAGGTATTTAAACAGTACTAATTGTTATGGTAGGTTACTTTGGTATAGACAGATTTTTCGATGGTATGTTAATCCATGAATTACATTTTTTCTGCTAAATATGTGGCTTATAACATCTCCTAACCATTAGAGGAAGTAAGCTTGTGGCATCAGCCGTGGGTTATTCCTCCAAGGAGAGAGCTAATAGCCATTTAGATTTGGGATATACAGGCATATGGCTGCCTCTGCTGCACAGTATTTCCAAGCAGGTGAGGTGTAGCTGGTGCTGATGGAGGAGAACTGCTTGAGTCAAGGAGACCCATATTTGCTTTATTGGTTTAGTGGCCTTTGGTAACACTCTCTGGTATTCCAGAGACCATCTGTACACTTGCATGTGTGGTCTCAGTACGTCCTTCCCATGTTAACTTCAGGTCTCCTACAGCAGGGCCTTATCACCTCTCTTCTTGCAGGTATCCCAGTTTAGAGGCAAGGTGCTTTTACCTTTTCTGGGGGCTTGGATCCCCTGGCCAACATCTCCTTGGTAGAATAATCCATTGCTGATGTCAGAGCTCCTGTATTAATATATTTTGCTTAAGTGCATAGCTTAAGGAGACTTTAGTATTATATTTGGTTCTGAATAGAGAATAATCCTTTTCACAGTTACTATGTCCATTGGTCAATTAAAGAAGGCAGTTTCACCGGTTTTATAAGAGATTACCTCTATAACAGTTGGCTCCAATTTACAGTTGGAGAATGACCTTATCACCATCATATTTCTCCTTGATTTATGTGGGGGAGGTAAGAAAGTCTCTCGTATTAAAACCTTTCCGGCACCTAGAATGTAAGTTTCGTTGGGACTCATTATAAATCGTTGTTACAAGTAGGATCCACAGAGGAGTTTGATGTTTGTAGCAAACTGAGGCTTTTCTTCCTTTCAATGTTCAGATGGGCCAAAGTTTCTGTTGGCACTTTCCGGTATATCCTACTCAATGCAAAGCTGTATCTTTTCTTTCTCAGCTGTTAAGTTGGTGACATTTTGACCTGTTGGAACATACAAATCTTTCCCATAGTTAGTTTTAAGATTTGAATTGCAAGGATTTTGACAAAAAGGTTTCTTATCCATCTGTATCCCCCCCCCCTTTTTTTAGGTTTTTGTTTTTTGACCAATGAGTATCCAGAAGGCAGTTGTATTATATATACCTATAGGGTGGAATCAAGGCACAGATTTCATGAAATTCTCCCATGCTGTTTTGGGTGACTGTATGTAATTAACTTGGGATGCAAACTTAATTTTTAAGTTAAATCATCCTATTGGTGAAAGAGAATGCTACAAGGTGATACTGTACAACAGAAAAATTATAGAGAACATTTGCATGTGCCAATTCCAAAGTTATTGTTATACAGATTTTAAGTCAAACAAATGTGGACAACAGCAATTTATATCTCCATTTAACTCAGATGCATTACCGTTTTTAACAGAGCCTTTAAATCAGTGTTGTTTAATATACACATATTTACTTATACTAAGTCCTACAACACTATGTAACCTGTAGACAGAGTCTGGGCAAAACTGGACACTTGTTGAACTCACATCAATTAAGTATGCATTAATCAAATGTACACCCATGTCCCTCTCCTGTCCCTCCAACCCTTCCTGATTCACCATTTCAGTCAGTTTTCTGATGCAGTCTTTCTGTTGTTGTTCTTTTAATATGCATCCCTCTCTATGAGAAATATTTATAACTGGGTTATTGGCACTAGCATCTACATATGAGGGACACCATTTGTCGTTTGTTTTTCTGAGACTGTGTTACTTCACTTAATGTCTTCTAGCTCCATCCATTTACTTGCAAAGTTCATGATGTTGTCCCTCTTTACCATTGCATAGAACTCCATTGTGTACATGTACCACATTTTTTCTATCCACTCATCATTTGAGGAGCACCTGGGCTGGTTCCAGCTTTTTGCTATTGTGAACAGAGCTGCTATAAACATAGCTGTGCATGTATCTCTGCAGTTAGTTGAGTCTTGTGGGTATATACCCAGGAGTGGCATGACTCCGTCAAATGGAAGGCTCATTTTGAGTCTTCTAAGTTTTCTCCACACTGCTTTTGGTAGTAGCTGTACAATTTTACATTCCCACTAGCAATGGATGAGTGTTCCCCTTTCCCCACAACCTCTCCAACACTTGGTATCATTCGTTTTCCTGATCCTAGCCAGTCTTATTGGAGTAAGATGATATCTCAAAGTGGTTTTAATTTGCATTTCCTTAATTATTAGCGATGTTGAACACTTCTTAAGATGTTTCTCGGCCATCTCTAATTCCTCCTCTGTGAAGTCTCTATTCAGATCTTTGCTGCATTTTTTAAGTGATTCATTTGTTTTCTTTCTTCTTTGTTTTTTGAGTAGCTTGTATACTCTGGAAATTAATGCTTTGTCAGATGCATCTGCAGTTAAAAGTTTCCTCCTACTCTGTGGGTTTTCTTTCCAATTCCTTTATTATTTCTTTTGATGTACAGAATCTTTTGAGTTTAATTAGTTCCCATTTGTCAATTGTCACTCTTATTTCTTGTGCAGCTGCTGTTAGATTTAGTAAGTCTTCTCCTACGCCTATGTCTTGTAGTCTGCTGCCAAATTTCTCTTCTATAACCTCCAGAGTTTAGGGTTTCACGTTGAAGTCTTTGATCCATCTGGAATTGACTTTTGTACAGGGTGAGAGGTAGGGGTTTAATTTCATTCTTCTACAGGTGGTGATCCAGTTTCGCCAAAACCACTTACTGAAGATGCTGCCTTTCCTCCATTGTGTCTTCTTGGCCCCCTTGTCAAATATGAGGTGGCTGAAATTGTATGAGCTCAGGTTTGGATCTTCAGTTTTATTCCATTGGTCATCTGGTCTGTTTTTGTGCCAGTACCAGGCTGATTTTATGACTATAGCCCCGTGGTATAGTTTGATGTCTGGTAGAGTGATCCCCCCTGAATTGCTCTTTTCACTCAGGGTTTCTTTGGTTATTCAGGGCCTTTTGTTTTTCCAAATGAAATTGAGGATGTTTTTCCAAGCTTGTGAAGAAATTCTTGGGGATTTTGATTGGGATTTCATTAAATCCGTACACTAGTTTGGGTAGAATGGACATTTTTACTATATTTATTTTTCCAATACATGAGCATGGGAGGTTTGTCCATCTTCTGATGTCTTCCTCAATTTCCTTTTTCAGGGGTTTAAAATTTTCTTTGTAGAGATCCTTGGTGTCTTTGGTTAGGTTTGTTCCTAGATATTTGACAGTTTTTGAGGCTATTGTGAGTGGGAAGGTCTCCTTGTAGTCCTTCTTCAGTTGCTTGTTGTTGGTCTAAAGAAAGGCTACTGATTTTTTTAGATTTATTTTGTATCCTGCCACTTTACTGAAGCTCTTAAACATTCCTAGGAGTTTTCTGGTGGAGTTCTTAGCATCCCTTAGGTAGACAATCATATCATCAGCAAAAAGGGATAGTTTGACTTCCTCTTTTCTAATTAGAACTCCTTTAATTTCCTTTTATTGCCTTATTGCCCTAGCAAGGCTTTCAATCACTATATTGAAAAGGAGTGGTGACAGGGGACAGCCTTGTCCACTTCCTACCTTTAACGGGAATGCTTCTGTCCTTTCCCCATTTAGGATGATATTGGCTGTGGCTTTACTGTATATGGCATTGATTACATTGAGGAATGATCCCTCCAGTACAATTCCCTCTAGGAGTTTAAATATGAAGGAATGCTGGATTTTGTCAAAGGCTTTCTCTTCATCGATGGTGTGGTTTGTGTCCTTCAGTCCATTTATATGTGTGATGATATTTATTGATTTTCATATGTTGAACCATCCCTGCATCTCTGGTATGAATCCAACTTGGTCATGGTGGATGATCTTCTTGATGTGGGTCTGTATGTGATTTCCCAGTATCCTGTTTAGAATTTTGGCATCTGTGTTCATTAGGGAGATGGGCCTATAATTCTCCTTTTTGGTTGTATCTTTCCCTGGTTTGGTAATAGCATGATGCTGGCTTCATAGAAGGAATCTGGGAGAACTCCCTCCGTTTGTATCCTTCTAAACAACTTGAGTAGTAATAGTTGTAAGTCTTTTGGAAATATTTTATAGAATTCTGCCGTGAAAACATCTGGACCTGGGCATTTTTTGTTGAGGAGGCTACTTATTACATCATCAGTTTCTTCCTGTATTATTGATCTATTTAGGGTGTCGATCTCTTCTTGGTTGAGCTTTGGTGATTCTCAGGATTTCAGATATTGATCCATTTTTTCTAGGTTTTCAAACTTAGTAGCATATAGGTTTTTGATGTATTCCCTTATGATTGTCTGGATCTTTTCATTGTCTTTTGTGATATTTCCCCTTTCATCACAAATTCTATTGATTTGGTGTTGCTCCTTCTTTCTTTTGGTTAATTGGGCTAGAGGTCTGTCTATCTTGTTTATTCTCTCAAAGAACCAACATTTAGATTCATTGATTTTTTTGTATGGTTTTCTTTGTTTCTATTTCATTCATCTCTGCTCTGATTTTTGTTATTTCTTCTTATCTGCTGTGTTTAGGGTTCGTCTGTTGTTGTCCCTCAAGTATTTTTAGCTGCAGTGTTAGATCATTCACTTGTGCTCTTTCTGCTTTTTTAATGTAGCCACTTTGAACTATAAACTTCCCTCTTAGGACTGCTTTTAAAATGTCCCATAGATTTTGCTGTGTTGTTTTATCATTGTCATTCAGTTCCAGGAATCTTTATATTTTTTTCTTTATTTCTTCCTTCCTCAACCCATTCATTATTCAGGAGAGTGTTGTTTAGTCTCCTTGTGTTCTTGTAGGTTGTAGGGTTTATGCTGGTGTTGACACTGAGTTTTATTGCACTGTGGTCTGGTAGAATGCATGCGATTATTTCAATCTTTTTGTGTTTGTTTAGTTTTTTCCCTGTGTCCCAGTATATGGTCTATTTTGGAGAATGTTCCTTGAGGTGCTGAGTAGAAAGTGTATTCTCTGGTGTTTGGGTGAAATATTCGATAGATGTCTCTGAGGTCCATTTGGTTTATTGTATTATTCAGTTCAGTTGTCTCTCTGTTTATCCTTTGTTCTGTTGATCTGTCTAGGGGACTTAATGCGGTATGGAAGTCCCCTACTATTAGTGTGCTGAGTTAATCTGTGCCTTGAGATCCTGAAGAATTTTCTTTATAAAGTTTGGTGCACCGGTGTTTGGTGCGTATATATTCATGATTGTGAGATCTTCATCTTCAATTGTTCCTTTAATAAAGATGTAATAGTCCTCTTTTGTCTCTTTTGATTTGTTTTGTTTTGAAGTCTATTTTGTCTGATATTAGAATAACCACACCTGCTTTCTTTTTGGTATCATTTGCTTGGAATTCTTTCTTCCAACCTTTCACCTTAAGTTGGTGCTTATCTTTGAAATTGAGATGGGTTTCTTGTAAACAGCATATAGATGGGTTTTGTTTCCTAATCCACTCTCCCTGTCGATTCCTTTTGATTGGGGAGTTCAGCCCATTAATATTTAAGGTTATAATTGACAGATGGCTGTTGCTTCCTTTCACTTTGTTATTCATTTGGACTTCTAGCCTCTGATTTGCTTACATTTTTAGTAATTTCTTTTCCTAGGTGTTTGAGGATTGTCGCTCCTCTCTTCTGCCCTTTGAATTGCTTCAAGAATTTTACGAAGAGTTGGTTTTCCAGACATGTATTCTAACATCTTGTTTATGTCATGGAAAATTTTTCTCTCTCTTTCACCTATACTCGACATTTTTGCTGGGTAAAGTATTCTGAGTTGGCATCTATAGTCCTTTAACACTGGGAATGCTTTGCTACATGTTCTTCTTGCTTTCATGTTTTGAACCAAGAAGTCAGTTGTAATTCTGATGGGTTTCCCTTTGTATGTGACTTGTTTTTCTTTTGTCACCTTCAGAATTTTGTCTTTGTTTTGTGCATCTAGAATTTTAACTATGATATGGCGTGGGAAGTTTCTTTTCTGATCTTGTCTATTTGGAGTCCTATGTGCTTCTTGTATTTGTAAGGGTTTGTCTATTTTTAGTTTTGGGAAATTTTCATCTATTATTCTGTTGAAGATCTGATCAATACTATTCTCTTGAGATTCTTCCCCTTCCTCTATTCCTATGATGCAGAGGTTTGATCTTTTCATAGTGTCCCATATTTCCTGGTTGTTCAAACTTTGTGTATTTTTAAGTTTTTCATAATCTTTATTTGAGTTTTTTAGTTGCTCTGTGTTATCTTCCAGATCTAATATTCTTTGTTCTGCTTCCTCATTCTACTTCTGAGGCTTTTTCCTTTACTTTCTTCTTGATTGGAAGATTGTTCTAATTCCTTTTTCATTTCATCCTGTGTTTTCTTTAGTATTTCCATTTCCTTTTTTAACTTCTCAATCTCTTCTTGGTGCTCCTTATTTCATTGGTTGGTTTCCATTTTCAGTGTTTCTACTTCCTTTTGGAGTTTGTTTTTTTTCTCCCTCTAGTTCTTTCTGGAGCTTGTCAATCTGTTCCTTTAGTTCTTTCTGAAGTTTGTCATTGTATCCCTCTAGGTCCTTTTTGAGTTTTTCATTCTCTAACTTTAGTTCTCTGAATTCTTCTTTATTTTCTTTAATTTATCTGCATATGTCTGGAATTATTCCTCTAAGCTCTGTTCCTTGGGTCTCTTCCAAGGGGATCCCATTGTAGCTATCTCCTCCAAGTTTGGTAAAGCCCGGTGTGAGATTATCCTGTGTCTTTCTCCTGTTGTCCCTTCACCGTGTCCCTGGAATGTGGGTTTCCCTCATGTGGTTCAAATCACAAATTTCTTTTCACTATGTTAGCGGATGGTTTTGCTTGCCTCCTTCCGATGCCTTTTTTTTTCTTTCTTTCCTCCTCCTTGTTTATGGACTATTGACTTGTCTAGGTTTCAGGCTTTCAATTTTGTTTATATATTGGATATTGGAAGCCTAAGTCACTCTTCTCTTCCTGTTCTGAATGTTCTCCAAAAGAAAGTCCACTTGGATTCTCACCAATTCCTGTCGGTGGGGGGGTGGTATGCCTGATGTAGCCCGTACCCCTGTACCTGCCTGAGTCACTTACAGCCTCCTGCCTGCACCTCAGGATCCAGCCCATACAAAGCCACAGAGGGACCAGACCAAACCCAAACCCGACCCTCTGGTCATGCTACAAAGTCAAAGTGTGGTCCCACCCAGACGGGAACCCCCGCTAGATGCTTCAGAGTCAAGACCCTCTTCCAGCTGCCCCTGAGACAGTCCACCCCAAAAAGTACCTGCCTGAGTGACTTATGGCCTTTTGCCTGCGCCTCAGGAGCCGGCCCACACAAAGCCACAGAGGGACCAGACTAAACTCAAATCCAACCCTCTGATCATACTGCAAAGGCAAAGCGTGGTCCTGCCCAGATGGGAACCCCCCACAAGGTGTCTCAGAGTCGAAACCCTCTTCAGGGGCCCCTGAGACAGTTCACCCCAAAAAGTACCTGCCTGAGTGACTTATGGCCTCCTGCCTGTGCTTCAGGTGCCAGCCCACACAAAGCCATAGAGGGACCAGACCAAACCCAAACCCCACCTTTGGCTTAGACATATTAAAAACTGTTCAAATAGTTAGTAATTAGGAAAATGAAAATTAAAACCACTTTAAGATTTCATCTTCCCCTTTTAAGACTGACTGTGATCCAGAAAACAAATGATACTAAATGATGGATATGTTGCTTGGAAAGGGAAATGTGCATTCACTGGTGGTTGGATTGCAAGCTTGTACAACCCCTATATATAGCAGTATTTAAAACTCTTAAAAACAAAAATGAAATAACCATTTTACCTGGTCATACCACTCCGTGGCATATATTCAATCGATTCATCCTATTGCAGAGATAAATGCACATCCATGTTTATTGCTGCCCTGTTCACAATAGGGAAGGAATGGAAGCAACCTAAGTGTCCTTAAAGGGATCAGTGGATAAAGAAAATTATATATAGTAGTATTAGTATATATATATATATATATGCAATGTATTTTTGCTCAGGGGTTAAGAATGATGACATCATCAAACATACAGATAAATGTATGGAACTAGAAGCTATTATGCTAAGTGAAGTAACAGAGACTCATAAAACAAGTGACATATGTTGTCATTCATCTGTGGATCCTAGCACCAAATCATTATATGTAAGTATATATCTTGATGTACCTGCAAGAAGTAGGTAAATGAAAAGGAACCAGGAAGGTAAAGGGAAAAGTATGAATAAAGGGAATGAATGAAGGAGCTCTAGAGAAGTGGGACCATAGGAAGCTGGCATTATCAAACATGAAATTAGAAAAATGGATATACTTTACAGGAAGAAGTCATGGAGGGAGGGTAAGACACAGAAGTGCAGAGAGGAGAGATAAATAATACCGTGCTAGTATAAAAAAACCTGATGGAATCATATTGGGATAATAATTTGTTAACATATTACACATATAGTATCTCTACTTGAGTCCATGTGCAAAGTTGATGGCTTCATAACAGGAATAATTACCAGACAGGAGCAACATTCCTTTGGGTCATTGGTCGGGTTAGTCAAAGAGACTCTCAAAATTACACAGGCTATTGCCATATCCATTGATTGTGCCCCAGAAACTGAAGGTAAGACCATATCAGTGAAGACAAGACATAATCGGGAGACTAGAATTGGAACAATGATGCTGAAACTGACTAAGAAGCCACCTCCACTGAAGGCTATCTCTAACAGCTTTGGAGAGAACTATGCAATCTACTAAGGGAGACCACAATCAAGGGTCCAACATCAGCTTTAAGACAAAATACCTGCATCAATATCCAACACAGCATATGACATCAGTGCATAGAGGCACTTTTATCTTGGAGTAATCAATCAATGACTAACTAATTGGACTTAAAGCCCACTCACTGGGAGGAAAGTCATGTATGGTACTCTAAACATACCCAGATGCACACAATTAGAAACTACCAAAGTTGTCATATCCTTAGGCTAAGGTAATATTTTACTAACTGCAAAATATGTACCTTTATATTTACAGGCAAATATCCCAGACAGCACTCAATAAAGAAGCTTCCTTGCACTAGATGAAGAATATTACAGAGTCCCGGAATTGGGCACACACAGATATTGTCTGCAAATTCCTCAAACCTAATCTATACATATACAATAAAAACTCTACACAGAAGGCTCAAACAACCTAAAACAAAGGGCCAAGAAGACATTACCAACATCATAACACTTGTTAAGGAAGTTCTGCCAGGCAACAGAAGTCCAGGAACTCAAAAAGGTATGAATGGCCAAATCATGGAAATTAGAAATCTACACAGTGTGGGCCAATATACAGGTCACCTATAGTCAGTGTCACTCCCACAAGGCTCAAGGAATATCGTGGAAGAGCAGACACAATGATTATGAGAGCCAGGGTGGTGGTGTAAGACCATATGAAAAGAATTCGACAAGATCCTAAGGTCCTTTTCATATGAACATATAACTTTGGTGACACCATACACAAGACCCGTCCAAGCTCCATCAGACAAAAGCCCAGCATGGAATTTCAGAAATGTGTAGTAGAACCCAATCTTAGTTGAAAAATATTGGCATGTTTGATACAGGCTCTTCTAGTTTTATAATTTGCATTGAAAAGTCAGCTTTAATTCTGATGGGCTTTCCTTGTTTTCCTTGAGAAACTTTCAATTCTATCTCTTCAGGACTTTAGTAATTTTACTATGATATGTTACAGAAATTTCTCCTATGCTCATATCTAACTTGTGTTCTGTGTACTTCTTTTATCAATATAAGTATGTCTTATCTTAATTTGGAAAAGTTTTCCTTTATACTCTTGTTGAAGAACTCATCAATGCCAACTCTTGCACATCGTGTCAATATTTCTCACACGCTCATTGCTTTAGTTGGATCTGTGTGTAATTAGAAGTTTCTGGCAGTCTATAAACAGAGGTTAGGACTGTGTAAAACATGATTAAATGTTTTATAGAGGGTAGGTAGGATGGCAAAACAAGGTAGTCCTAGGCTACTATTCCATGACAAATACTGGGACTGTGATGGTAATTCAGGGTTTCTTAAGGTCTCTATTAACCATTTCATAAGTATGCGAATTGATTTTGAATCTAATACCTAAGTGAATCATAAAAAGTGGCTTAACATGATCCACATTCCAATAGAGCATGAAACAACCCCATTAATTTTAAAAGAATTTCAGTCAAAAGAGCACTTGGGAACAGTATCACAGGTAGGTGTAACTATCTCAATGAACTGTTTATGATCCACCATCATTCTCTTTGAGCCATGTGACTTATTCACAGTCCATACAGAAGCAGTGAATGGGAAAGGCTTAGATGCTGCAGACATTCACTTAGAAACATGCAGGAAAATCATTCATATGCATAAGTAAGAATACATTTCAGAAAACATAATGAATGACAAAGCATCCACAACATTTTGTGGTAGAACATTTTTTACATGATCCAAAAGACAGAGCGCAAACTCAGAATATACTTCTGTGATCAAAATGAAATAACATAATTAATGGAAAAGTATAAATACTGAGAAGACAAGGTAAACATTTGGAAGCATTGCCTGCAAAATACAAATGTAAAAGGGATTATTAAACAAAATAATTTCAGGAAGTGAAAGCATTGGATAGCTAAATTATATGATGATTTTAAATTGGAAAGAAGACATAAATTGAGCTTTTCAAATTAAAATTGAAAAATAACAAGATGTGAAATAGAATGCCTGTTGTCCTTAAGCATCCAGGACCTAGATTATAGGAATATGAGATAATGGCTCTAACTTTTAGAACAGATGTGGTTAAGAACAAAAGTAAGTTGGTGATAATTATGTGGATGGAGGAAAATGTGTGCCCTCTCTGAAGAGTATCTGTTGATTTATCCAATATAGAAAAGAATATGTATCTCTTGGGTATAGTATTGCACTAGAGTCATTTAGTCTTTTATGGACTTGCACTCTATCTCTACCACCACACATAAGAATATAACAAAGGGGCTGGAGAGATGGCCTTGCGGTTGGGGGCTCCGACAGCTCTTGGAGGGACCTGAGTTCGATCCCCAGCACCCACATGGCGGCTGAGAACCGTCTTTGACTCCAGTTCCAGGGGAATTCAATGCCCTCCTCTGACCTCTGCGGCATTGCACGACATGGGTGCACAAATCTACATGCAGACAGTACATTCATGCACATCAAAAATAAATAAAAACATAAAAAAGAATATAACAACATATAAATAGGAAGATTTAATACCAAGTTATCTTTTATACTTTGTGGTTAATATGATGAAAGCCAATTAATTGTATGGTTATCATATGAATTTATGAGTAAATAACACTTTCTCCACAATATTGTCCACAAAATTATTTAATGAATATGTGAATTTTTCTCTGTTTGGCTATTCCACAATAATTTTTCTATGTATTTGTGTATGTGATATCCATTTTTCATTATAGAAATTCTACTCCTGGTTTGACAAATGCTAGACAAATCTTCTATCTTAAATGAATATTTCTAACCCTTAATGTGCATATTAAACATAGAGTTATAGCAATCAATTTTAATGTAAATTATTGCTGGAAAAGGAAAAAAAGTCATGAGAAAGTTTTTCTTTGTAAAATTTAGAACAAAAACTTTCCTATAAAATCTCCAAAGATTTTTCCAGGAAGATGTTAAAGAGATACATCTCTGTGATTTATTTCTTACAGAAATTAACATTAGTGCCCATGATCTCAAATTAATCTCAAAATATGTAATTTCTCCTTCCAAGAAACTAGTGTATCTCTCCTTATTGCTACCTACTTACATACTAACCACTGAAATTTTCCAGTTATGCAATGCTCTTTGTTCCTCGAGGGGCAAAATTGTTTGGAGACTCAAAATAATAAGACTATTTAATTAGGAACTCTGACAATTCAAATATTGATGGTAGAAACTTTGAAAATGTCCCTATTGACTCAACTGAAACATGATGATCTTCCCTACTATGAAAACCCTAGTAACCTTCCTACGGATTGATGGTTGAGGAGACGAACAGTTCAGTGCTAACTGTCTCAGGGATTTACAGTGCCCTGATGAAGGCTGGTGAATGAAGAAGGATAGAAAAGGTGAGTTCTGAGCTTTCTCTGTAGATAAATGTCCCATTCAGTTACTCTTTGAATAAGAAATATTAGAACTAAGGAGGAATTCTAATTTTCACCAAATCTGTTCTCTTATAGAAAACCTTTCGTTTTCTGATGTCACAAAGCAATTTAGGACTAATTTATTTTTTTCAAAATCTCCATCTTGTTTCCATGAATTTGTATAAATTAGAGTCATTTGTCAAATTTTCTGTGTCCATGAATTTCATTAACTTTGCCTCAAAAATTAAGTTATATTCCCTATTTTATCAGGATATATAACTTGCTGATAAACCTTGCTACTTCTTTATTTATAATATTTATTTATTTATTTATTTATTTATTTATTTATTGGTCTTTTCGAGACAGGGTCTCCCTGTAGTCCCAGCTGTCCTGGAACTCTCTCTGTAGACCAGGCTGGCCTTGAACTCACAAAGATCCGCCTGCCTCTGCCTCCTGAGTGCTAGGATTTAAGGCGTGCACCACCACGCCCATAAATTTATTTTTTACGTGTATGAATGTACTGTCTGCATGCAGGTCTGTACACCCGTGTCATGCAATGCTGCGGAGGTCATAAGAAGTTGTTGGATTCTTCTGGAACTGGAGTTCTCCTGGAAATGGAGTTACAGACAGTTCTCAGCCACCATGTGGGGGCTGGAGATCGAACCCGGCTCCTCTGCAAGAGCAGTCAGCACTCTTAACCGCTAGACCATCTCTCCAGTCCAACTCTTGCTACTTCTATAGTTTTAATATTTCATTTGGTTTAAAAATGTGTCCAGTAAATGATAAATGTAAAATGCAAAAGTAATTAATCATGATTCTGTACCAAACATTGTCATTTGACTATATTCACTAACTTGTTGCTTGTTCTATTATGTGCTGACCCTCTCTCTTTCTCCATTCCCCTTTAGTAGTATAAGAATTTATACTTTACTTTCATGACATTTTCCTGTTATACTGCTTCATCTTAGATTCTACAGTAGAATTTGCCATAATTAGTGATCTTATTTTTGGTCTTTTCTAGACAGGGTCTCCCTGTCATGGAACTCACTCTGTAGATCTGGCTGGCCTTGAATTCACAAAGATCTGCCTGCTCTGCCTCCCAAGTGCTAGGATTAAATACCTGCACCATCACAGTGCCCAGCTCTTTTTTTGTCAATTAGTGAAATTATATGACTTTACCTTTACATGTTATTAATTCTTTCAAATGTTTAGAAAAATATTTTATGCTTGAATTCAGAGACTGTGTTTTTGTCTTTTGGACTAGATACAGACATTCCACTGTTTTAATGCTGCATTTTCATTTGAAAGCAATATTTTGACACAAATCTGAACTTTGTATTCTTTTTTGTTTGAATGACAGGTACATCCTTGAGATCTAACTGCAACTTTTGATTTATTTCACATTCCATTTCATTTTTTATCCTATATATATACTTTTTATTTTATTTTATTTAACAATAAGTAATAAATTATGAGTACAAGCATTCTTCATGTAAAACCAATTTGCAAGCAGCTAGGCCCAATCCCACATAGCCCAAGACTCCCACCATCCAGTTGGAGGGGCTTATATGTACAACCATGTTTATCAAATAAGTGTCCAGTCTATGTTGCTGTAGTTTCAACATTGAACCTAATCGCAGCCCTTACATTCTACCATGCTCCCTCTTCTACAGATTGTTCCCTAGGTTTAGAAAAGGGGCACAGGTGGACAAGAAGCAAAACAGTCTACTTTCTCTGGAGATGTCGTTTTGGACTCTGATCCATTCTGGCTGTTTCCTTTCATGGGTTGACAGTTTGTCCAGGAATAACTTTCAATCATACTAATGAAGCACAAGCAGTTAGATAGATAGGTATTTAAACAGTACTAATTATTATGGTAGGTTACTTTGGTATAGACAGACATGTTTGGATGGTATGATAATCCATAAATTATATTTTTTTCTGTAAAAGATGACAAGGTCTTACTGTGGCAAATAACTTCTAACCACTAGAGGATGTAATCTTGTGGCATCAGCCGTGAATTCCACTGCTGCACAGTATTTCCAGGCAGGTGAGGTGTAGCTGATGCTGACGGAGGAGTCTTGCTTGACTCAAGGAGACCAATTTTTGCTTTATTCGTTTAGTGGCCTTTGGTAACACTCTCTGGCATTCCAAAGACCAAATGTACACTTGCAAGTGCAGTCTCAATACACCTTTCCCATGCTTGCATCAGGTCTTCGACAGCAGAGCCTTACTGTCTCTCTTCTTGCAAGTATCCCAGTTTACAGGTGCAAAGTCTTTACCTTTTTTGGGTGGGGGGCTTGGATCCCCTAGCCAACATCTCCTTGGTAGAATAATCCATTGCTGTTATCAGAGCTCTCTTGTGTTAATATATTTTGCTTAAATGCACAGCTTAAAAAGACTTTAGTATTATATTTGGCTCTGAATAGAGAATAATCCTCATATTTCTTATGTTTATTAGTCAATTAAAGAAAGCAGTTATACCGGTTTTATAAGAGATTACCTCTATAAGAGTCAGCTCTAAGTTACAGTTAGAGAATGACTTTATTACCATCATGTATTACTTTGTTCTATGACAAGGAGGTAAGAAAGTCTCTCATATTAAAATTTTACAGCACCTTTAAGGGGAATGCTTCACATTCAATTTCTAATTGTGAACATTTTGATTTATATGTACTGGCCTAGATTTACAGTGAGTTAGCCATTATCCTTATATTATGTGGATCCTGTCCTAATTTTATTATTACTTATCAAATTATTATTATTACATTATAAATGTTATTAATTCTATATTTGTAAATGGTTTTCCTGCATTAATGTAAGTCTACCATGAATATGAAATGCCTGAGGAGGAAAGAAAGAGGGAGTGGGAATCCCACACTGGAAACATGACAGTTATTAGCTGTTATGTGGAATGCAGAGAGCAGAATCTGATATTCAAGTGTATCCAGTGCTCTCAACCTCTGAGTCCTCTCTCCTACCCCCTGTTTTAAAGTTTAACAAAAGTTCATGCTTCCTCTTTTATTTATTTGTACACATTTAATATGCTTCCTCTTTATCTCAGTCTTTCATATTGTAATTAAGTCTAGCCTCATTTACCCAAACGAAATTGCTTTTCAATGATGCCTTTCTGGTTATTTTTATTAAATTCCATAGAATAAGCCATTGTGAGGATGATCCACTAATCAAGGACTCCAACCAACTTCTCTTTTGAGACAGGGTCTCCCTTTAGTCTCAGCTGTCCTGGAGCTGTTTATGTAGACCAGGCTGACCTTGAACTCACAGAGATCCACCTGCCTCTTCCTCCGGAATGCCAGGATTAAAGGCGTGTGCCACCATCCTTGGCCAACTTAACCTTTTTAAATGTATACATTTTATTGAATTTCTGTGAATTTCTTACACTACATCCTAACAATATTAAAACACTGCACTCTAAAGCCATGCCCACGGGATTTCAGGCATGTTAAACGTGGAAAATAAAAGCTTAACTCTGACATTTTAACATATGCTAATCATGTACTTCCATTACATTGCCTGTGTTATATCATCTCACTTTACATTTTTTACCTGTTTTTTTTCTTTTGCCAAATAGTTGATACTTTTCTAGCTCTTTGAAAAGAGCAAAAAGTAAACTTCTATCTGTATGCAGATAGATGAAGAGAAAGAAATAGATAAATAATATATCTAAATTATGTATTAATATATCGTGTTTATGAGTGAAATCATGCATTATTTATCTTTTGGATAACTTAATCAGCTAATACTTAGTGATGCTATTGTTTGTCATGCAATCAGCATACATTTTCTTCATTATTGTTTAAAATTGTTTTATGCATGCATATATAATTTAACTTAGTCCAATTTATATTTCTCTTTCAATATTTAAGATGATTAACATTATTGAAGGCTTAAACATTTTAAACAAATATATCAAACATGTACTGAGTCCATTATCCCAGTTGTTTTCAACATAATAC
>VZQC01014556.1:520095-625916 GCA_009823505.1 Rhizomys pruinosus
CTTGGCTTCTCTGAGGATTCATAACTGCACCCCATCCTCTTTGGACTATTTCTGTCCATGTACCTAATCACATTGCTTGGGAACCTGCTCATCATTCTGGCTGTCATCTCAGAATCCCACCTCCACACCTCCATGTACTTCTTCCTCTGTAACCTATCCTTTGTGGTTGTCTGTTTCATATCCACTACAGTCCCAAAGATGCTGGTGAACATCCCTAGGCACCACAAGACATAGGTATCTTCTTACTAAGCGATGTCCTTTCTCAGGTATACTTATTTTATGATTTTTGCTCTAATTGATAATTTTCTCTTGACCATGATGGCTTTTGATCTCCTGGTTCTGATATCATGGATGACTGCATTCTGTAGCTACATGATTCATATCTCATACTGGATGAAGATATTGAAACTCGCAAAGGCACTAAGACCTCACACTTTCTTGTGAATTGAGATCAAGTTCTAACAAGTTACCAGCTCTGACACCTTCCTCAATATCATTCTGTCATGATCTCTCAGACTGTGTGCGTGCTGTTGTTATCCTGTCACTGGAATCTCTCTACTCTATTCTCAAATTCCTCCTCCATCTTATGTAATAGATCTCTCTATGCAAGCATTGTATACAGCACTTTTCAGAGTGTGGGTTCTCACCGTTGTGTGGTCACCTTGTTCAATTGGAACAGGACTTGGGTGTTACCTTAGTTATGCAGTTGGCCAGGTGTTTCACCGCGAGAAATACTGCAGTATTCTTCAAATTGCTACACTGTGTGTTCACATGCCAATCTGAACCCTCTTCATTACAGCCTGAAGAAACAAGAATATGAAGGGGGCCCTGCAAAGACCACTCAAGAAGCCAACAAATTTTCCTTGATGAGACACTAACAACAGTAGTAAGTTGAAATTGTAATCCATTGCTGGCTTTTATCACCTGACTTTTTCACCCTTTATGCCATCCTTTAGTGACTCCACCTGTGACTATGAGTATAGGAATTTGTATTTTGTTCCTTAGAGGACTTCCCCAGAAAGTTCTCCTTTTTAAATTTTTATTTCAATTACTGCAGAGACTTTTTACATAATCATTAAATATTTGTTCTTAAGTTCTATATGTAGATCATGGAATTGCAATATTTCATTGTGCCTTAGCAAGAAAACCAATGTTAAGTTAACTTTTAAACTGATGGCAGAATGGAGAAAGCGGTCTAGAAATTTTCCTATAAAAAATTAAATAGATAGCATCAGTGGTCGTAATAATTCTGAGCCACATAAGTAACATATGTGTAATGAAAATCAATATGTTTTTTACATTAAGTAATACAAAAAGCAAAAATAAAATTAAAAAATGAAAAATTGTTTATTAAGATATCAAATTTGCGGTCGAATTTGCTTCCTTAAGTCTGTTTTCAGTAAGAATTGGCAATAAATATCACATGTTGGTCCAATTAAAAAATCTTTAAACACAGTCCAAGCTCTTTGTCTATTATGTTATATATAATATATAGTAATATATATATATAGTATATAATATATGCATTTTTTTAATCTCTAAAATTTTTCCTTTTGTTTTTCTCTTTTTATTGCCTCTCTCATTCAAAGTGTTCTGGCTGGGATTATGGTCCATAATATTTTGGGAAACTGACAGTGAATTCACAGGTTTGATTCCTAGAACACATGTGGCAAATAACAGCTATCCCCAACTCCAGTTCTCTGGTATCTGATGCCCAGTTCTTGCCTCCCTGAAGAATTCTTAACATGGATGCACTTAGATACATGTAGACAAAGTTAAGTATACATTTACAATTAATAATAATAATAATAATAATAATGCATTTAAAATATTCAACAATAAAATAGGACTATGTCTATAAATACAAATATGCAAATAAGTTTCCTAGTGACATTTTCCTAGAATCACTCAGGGACACTGCTTCAGGATTTTCAATCATTCTTTATATTTACACCTTCTTTCCTTGCTTTATATTACCCCCTTTTGTGAAACAATAAATATTTCTCTCCCTTTATCTGGCTGATTTTTCACACATTATAATGAAAATAATGTAGATGTCCACAAATGTAGTAGATTATGATATTTTTTTATTTCAGTACATGGAGTTTACATGCACACACAGAGGCACTTCTTTACTCTTCAAGCAACATTAAGAAGAATAATTCAAAGCACTGTAGTTTTTGTATTCCTGAAATATCAGGCATGCCTAACTCATGCCAAGAGATGAACCTGTATTTCCAATCTTAACATTTGAGATTTATTTTGAGATTGATGGGTTTTTATTCCTAATCTAAGAGTACAGGTACTGCATTTTTGCCTATTAGCTACAGTCTCATTTCACAGTCTGGCTAGTTTGGGAGAATTAGCACAAAGTAACAGGGAAGAAAATTTTCCAAAGTTGGGGAAAGGGAGCCTTTTCTTTTCAAAAATATTTTTGTTGAATTTTTGTGTATTTTATAGAGGATATCTTAGTACTCTTTATATCCTGTTCCTGATTGGAGTCCTCCCATAAACACCCCCCACTAGATTTCATGCATCCTGTCATTTATGTTAAGACATACTGAATAAAGTTAATGTTATCTGAACATCACTTCATGCAAGTTCATCCACTGGGATTTATTTTTTCAGCCTACATATCTTAATGTAAAGTATATCTTAACATTTTCCTTTGTCCCCTCATTGGGCAAACCTGGAGATAAGCTACTTTTGTGCATGGGCTGCTTTTTGTATACTACCCAACCAGTACTATTGAAAGAGAACAGGAGACCTTAGTATCATTATTTGGGAACAAATTAAGAAAAACTACCATATATACCTCACCATCAAAGCCACTGCAAAAGAAAACAAAACAAAACAACAAAAAACCCTATGTTGATACTCCATCTCACCCCAGTCAGCACAGCTATCATCATGAAGTCAAATTTCAAGTAATGATGATAAAGTTCCAAGTGGAGGGGGTTAAACTTTAACTCCTCGAATGCTTCTGTAATTGTGAAAATACATGAAATCAGTGTGCATGTACCTTGTAAAAGTAGAGTAGAACTATCTTGGTGTGGAGTTACACAACTCAATATTATGTTTCTGAAGTCTAAATTAGCATAGAGCAGAGAAATCTGCTTTCCTGTTACAGCAACAATATTCAAAAGCACAAAATTTTGGAATCAGCATAGATTTCCATCAACAGATGAATGGGAAGGTAAAATGTGGAACAGAATGTTGTTCAGAATGCAGTTAAATCCAGTGATGCAGGAACATTTTAAATTAATTTGTGCATTTTTGAGAAAATGCGTGGAACTGGAGAACATCATGTTAATAAAAACAGAGGTTACAATTTTTCTTTCCTTTGAAGAATCAAGTCTTTATAGTTAATATAGAACTTGACTGGCATGATACATGAAGCATAAGACCAGCGAGGGGAGAAACAGGAGTCAGTAATGGAGGCCGTGAACAGCATCTATGTGCATGTATATGCATGCCATAATTATGCTCATATTATATTCAAAAATATAAACAAAATTATAAGTAAAATTCTGGGATCATTACATTTTCAAAGCAGTGGAAAATTAAAGTTATAGCCCATTAATAAAGGTGCGACTATGATATATGTCAACTACATACCTATCAAATACATCAATGCTACAAGAATAGGTAATATATGATGTACTGTAGGTTTGTTCACCAAATCTCATACTAGAAATACTGCTGTATGTAAAGGAGCAGAGAAATCCAAATGTAGTAAGATTATGAATTCAAGATCTCATTCTTATCACAAAAATTTGAAATAAATTTAGGAGATAAATTGAAGCAGAAAACAAACTGTCTTTTTCTTAGTCTTATTTTTAAGAAACTTACACATTCTTACAATGAACAATATTCATAGATACTTCCCATTGCTTGTAGGCAAATACAATCTGTGTTTAGGTAAGCATGGGCTAGCATTCCCACCAGCACCTCCAAGAGGCACAATGAGAATCATGAGACCTCAGACTGGGATGTGATAATACAAAGGTCTGGGATTGGACCCTGGGAGGTGAGGTCATCCTGCCTATTTAATCCATTCATTTGAATAAAGCACCATTCTGTATTCATACCTTATGATGTCTGTGTTCTGTGCTTTCCTGAATATGCTTTCTACATGGACCACCAGGGATATAAATGAGATGAACTTAATTGCCTTCCTCCACTTCACCCATATCATATCCCTTCCTACACACCAAACTTCCATCTTAATGTCATTTATTTCTATGATCAGTCAGTCCCTTTGGCATTGTCTATATAAACATGAGTGTAGCACAGTGCACTGGAGTATTGGAAAACTATCAGTGAATATATATTAAAAAAGAATAAATTTCTCTCCCTTACTATGCACAGAAAATAATTCCTCAGTAAGGGGTAGAATCTTTGGATCATTGATCTAACTATACAATATTCTTCAATATACATTGGATTGAATTTTAATTCATTTCATACAATATATCTTAACCATATTTAGATCCCTGCCTCTCTATTGACTACTCGAATCCTTCCCACAGTATTTTATTCCACGTTCTATGGTCTTACATTTTTCCACCTCCTCTTCCTCTATGTCCCCTGATCTTTGATGGGGAATGGTTAATATAAATGTCTCAGTTAAGCCTGAGCAATAAGTGTCTTTTTCTCATAGCCATTAGGCACCACAATTTTGGCTACAGTACAAAGAATAATCTAAAACCAACCAGCGATCTGACTTCTTTCTCACTCTATTTCATCCTGCTCATAAGACTGGACCTGTAAGGAGATAGTGGAGGAGAAAATATGAACAAAATATGCTGTGAAGTTCTTGAGGAATTGAGAAAAATGTATTTTTCTGAATAGCCATAACTAAAAATGCCCAGTATAAATCCTACCAGACTTTCAAAGAATTAATACAAATACTTCACAAAATATATTTTAAAATAGAAATGGAAGGACCAAGTCAACTATTTTTCATTGAAGCCAGTTAAATCTGATACCCAAATTAAATAAATATCCAACAAAAGCTAATTATAGGAAATTTTCCTGAGGAGAATAGCATAAAACATTCTCAATAAAATACATGAAAAAGACATTTGAAAGAACATCAAAAAATCATTCACCATGATAAATTCCAGGGATGTAGAGCTATACAATTATCAAGCTTTCTCAGTATGCTTGTTCCTATATAGGAATGCTAATGATTTCTGTTTGTCTACCTTATATCCTGCTACTTTGCTGAATGTATCAGCTGTAGGAGTTTTCTGGGATCATTGTTATATGGGTTTATGTAATCTGAAAATAAGTATATTTTGAATTCTCCATTTCCAGTTCAAATCCCATTTGTCTATTTTACTTTTTGCTCTATCTAAAACTTAAAGAATTATATTGGACAGGAATGGAGAGAGTAGACATCCTTGTTTTTAGTGTAAATGCTTTTCTATGTTTCACATGATGTTGACCTGTATATGTTGTATATATTTAATATTTGAGATATGTCCTCCTTTATTCCTACATTCTCCATGATTTTTATGAAGAAATGTTGGATTTCTTAAAGAGCTATTCTTCATCTTATTAGATGATGATATAGTTTCTGTCCCTGTGTCATTTCTGTGGTAGATTATTTATTGATTTATGTATGCTGAAATATCTTTGCATGTTTGGGATGAAATTATTTTAGTTACCATTGATAATGTATTTGATATGCTCTTTCTTTCAGTTTGAAAGTATTTTATTGAGAATTGTTGTGCATATGTTCATCAAAGAGATAGTTCTATAAATTTTATTGGATTTGTCTATTTTGGATATGAGGACAATACTAGAGTCATGAAAAGAAGTTGGATGTGCTCCATCATTTTCTAATTTTCAATATAATTGGCGGTGCATGCCTTTAATCCCAGCACTCGGGAGGTAATAGCAGACAGATCTCTGTGAGTTCAAGACCAACCTGGTCTACATAGTGAGCTCCAACATGCCCAGCTATTTATCATCTTTCTCAATTGGCACTCTCCCACAGCCCCCACCAACTGCAATTCACACATTCTGTCATTTGTATTGAAGTCTATCATTCCAAATTAATCTCTCTGGCCATTCCTCAGTACAAGTTCATCCACATAACTCTACTCAACCTACCCAGAGTTCTTCCTCAGCCTATCCAGTTCTTCCTCATATAACAGTAATCAGTTTCCAGTATTTCTTCACTTAATATTGGGTTCTGCAGGCCATTTCCCTAATTCCATGCTGGGTTCTTGTCTGGTTGAGCTAGCATGGGTCTTGAACATGCTAACACCATTACTGTAGGTTCATATGATTAGGGTCCCAGTAACTTGTAGGATTCTATTTCCATATGGTCATGCATCACATCTCTGGCTCTTCCAATCTTTCCTCACCCTCTTCCACAATGGTCCCTGAGCCCTGGGTGAGTGAACTGCAATATATGAGTCCTGTACTTGGAACTACACTCTACAGAATCCTAATCCCCACAGTTTAGCCCTTTCTTGGGCCCCTGTTCCATGGGGGAGCATCCTTAATCAGAGTAAGGGGATTAATTAGTATCCTCTTGGCTTCTAGTTCTATATTGGGGGAGACTTAAGTGTGAATGTTGTATTGTAGATGTGCCATTTAGGCTTGGGCAATTCACAGACAATATCTGTGTGTGAGCAGTTGAGGTACTCTGTAATAGTTTTCATCTGCTATAAAAGAAAATTCTTTTTTGAGTTATGGCTAAAGTATTTGCCTCTAAATATAAGGATAACTATTTTGCACTTAGTAAGAAGTTTCTTTAGCCTAGATAGGTGAAACCCTTGAGAATTTCTAAGCTCTGTGACTTGTCCAGCCATATGTATGTGGCTATGTGTGCAAAATGACCTATGAGTATCCTCCAATTAACTGGGTTTTAAGTCCAATAAGTTAGCCATTGATATGACTATTATATGGTGGGGGGTTTCTTTTTTTGGTTCTGTCTATTTTATATTCTGTGTAGTCCTTGTATTTGTATGGGCATGTTTTTCTTTAATTTGGAAAAATTTTCTTCTACAATTCTTTTGAATATCTGACTAATGCTACAATCCTTAGAATTTTCTTCTTCTTCTATGCCTATGATGCATAAATGTGGTCTTTTCTTGGTGTCCCACATTTCCTGAATGTTCCATCCCTGCATGTTTTTAAACTTTTCATATTCTTATGCTTAAGTAGTCCAGTTCTTCAACTTTATTGTACATGTCTGATATTCTGTTTTCTATATTATTGATTCTATGACTGAGGCTTTCTACAGTCATTTCCAGTTGACTTCTTGAGTATTTCAATTTTTTTGTCATTTCAGGCTGAGTTTGCTTTGGGATATTTTTCTCTTTTGTGAACTCAACGTTTATCCCTATATTCTTTTGGTTATCTGATTTGTTCTTTTGTGTGTTCTTTAAATTCATCGAATTCTTTGAACAGTTTTATGATTATTCCTTTAAATTCTGAGTGTCGTATTATGTCTAGGGCCTCCGCATGGTAAAGCTCTTCTACAGGACTGGGGGTGTTTAGTGGAGACATACTATTGGGGTTTTCATATTATTAACTTTTCGTTCTGAATTTGGTATGTGAATTACTTTTGTTGTTTGTGATTCTAGTATGACACTCACATATTCCATGTTGAGTTGAAGATTGACTTTGTATTCTGGATGTGACTTGGTGGTTTTCTTATAAGTATCAAAGACTGGTTGGTCTAGGCTTCAGGTTTTCCCTTTGCATTTTTACTGGAGGGACAAGCTGATTCTAATCCAGCTTGTCAGGAGCTCCACAAAGGCCCAAATGAAGTATCAATCAGTTATTGTCAGGTTTCCTTCTAGGGTCTTGACCCTACTAGCCAGCAGGCACAGCACAATTTAGAATGCTTGTTGGGCAGAGACTTGATTCAGGTGCTCTTGGGAATTATGCAAAGGTCTGGACACCTGCCAAAATGCAGGGCCTTCTATCCCTGTAGCAGTGGGACGGGCTTCAGATGCTCTCACGGTGGAGAGTTGGAGATACACTGTTTGGAACTTTGATAGTCAATGGCTTTTAAATAAGGAAATTAATGTTCTTGTTCGGAAAATTGAGATAAAATATATCTATGATCACTTTACCCATAATCTTGTTTTCATTTACATACCCACAAAAATTGCTCATTAATTATCTTGCTTCTCCATAAAAGAACCCAATAGTCTCATTGGATTCTATGTCCTGCAAGAACAACGTTAAGTATCACTTCAGTTTAAAAATCTATTTGTATAATAACGTCATTACTAATTTCTTCTTGGAAATATCCTATTTTCTTTGATCTCATCTTTTCTTGCTTATCACCAAACTTATACTATCACTATAGCATCTTTATTGATGTAAATTCTCATGTGTACACAAACTGTTGTTACATGTTGTTAAAGACATGTTGTTAAAGACAGCTCTGACTGAAATAAATTTATTAGAATGAAACCCACTCACAAACCCATAATTGCTTTTTGAGATTGCCTCAATTTTGGGGAAAACTCGTCTTTATTTCCCAGTACACTCAATTTGATGTTCATATTGCTCACAGTCTCTGGACCTATAAGTCATATGGAATCTTTCTTTTCCATAACAGTCATTTTCAGAGATTGTGTGTAATTTCTTATGCACATAGAAATTTGATAATTCACTACCAACATTACTATGAATTTAATTGTAGCTGAAATTGTAGTGAAAATCATTTATCATGTATTTCAATTTGATTAAGCAGAGTTCTTAGAATGAAAGCATTAATACAGCTCTCAGCAAAAACTTTTACATTTGAAATTAGATTCATTTAACTGAAGACAAACTTAAGGAGCCCCAGAGAGATTTGTGTTAAGGAAGACAAATGAATATTTCTTTCAATTTACTAAGGTGAAGATCTTGTTAGTATGGCTTAACATATCAAATAAAGAAAGCTAATTAGAGCAAAACCTTAACTGCAGTTATCTTCAGGTAGATGAGCTTAATAACAAGTATCTTCATTTTCCCTTTGGGGAGTTTAATTGTTTAAGGGCTAGAATGATTACATCTGCATATATTTAATGAGACCATTAGGGAATTCTGATCTCAGAATTCTGGAAAGTTATAACAAAGTTCCCCAAATCCCCAAGACAAATGTCTTGCAATGTTCAAATATTGAGAGATACAAAAATGAGTCCCTAACTGAAATATCTCTCTGGACTTCTTTGGAAAAATATACCATGAAGAAAGAAACAAGAAGCGCAAAGAATTTCCATAATACCATCTGAAAATAATGGATCCTATTACTGAAAAGTTAAAATGGGAAGATCAAGTATGAACTCTTTAGGGAGAAGAACTGATTGGCTTTTAGCCCAAGGGACAGAAATAAGAAGAATGTTTTCAAAGTTCTATATTTAATTGAGGAGAATCAGCAGGGAACTTCTTACTCATATTCTTGCCCTCATTTGAAGATCTACTAAATCAGAATAACTAGAGTCAAACTGTAACATTTTTATTTAATGTTAATGCCCTCTAAATAAATTTTATTTTTTGATAGCTAAACTTCAAGCAGACCTTTCCTAAGGAATTTGACATTTGAAATTAGATTCATTTAACTTAAGGCAAAACTTAAGGATGATGAGGGACACATGGATTGCAGAAAAATCTGTCTACAAGCTTACATGGTGTATAAAATAATTAATACATATTTATTTTAAAATTCATAATTATGTCATCATTCGTTTTCAGTTTCTGCATTTATTTATAGCATACTTGACAAATTTATTTTATATGCTTATCAGTTGCTTTTTAATATTTATTATTTTCATTTTATGTGCATGAGTATATTGGCTGCATGTATGCAAGTGCAATACATTTGAAGGTCAGAAGTGTGCTTTGGATTCCCTTGGCACTGAAATTAGACATGGATTTAGCCCCAATGTAGGTGATGGGAGTTGAACCTGGGTCCTCTACAAGAGCAGCCAGTGCTCATAGCTGCTGAACCATCTCTACACTCTGCCTACCATTTTCTTAACGATACTATGGACAATTGAAAGCTATCTCTCATAATAACAATCAATGTTATTTATCATCTTAAAGATATATCCTTACTTTTCAATTGAAATTCTTCATAATATTCCATCCCAATATGTCCATTTGTAGCTACCTGAATAGGTTTGTGTTTCTACTGTACTGAGTCCATATATTTGATTAATTTACTTAATAATTTTATGTGGTAAAATTATTTATGCTTTATTTTAGGAAGATATATCTTGAGTCTCCTGTGTGTTGTGCTGTATTATAGAGCACACCATGATTTAAATGTACTTCCAGCTTCATTAAAATTTAGCCATCACACTGTTTAACATTCATGAGTAATTTACTACTTGTTACTTGAGGACTTTGATGACATTTCAGTCAGAATAATATTTTCATTTTGAAAAGTGTTGTACTAAACTTCTGTAATATTTCTTTTTTCTATTTGTCTTTTTCTCAGAAACTTTAATATTTATTGATACAATTAGGTAGACTAAGATTGGATCCAAATGTATATATACATTTTTCTTTTGTGTATGAATTATTCCATTTTCTTTAGGCTCTTGATAAGAACAGGAGATAGATACTGGACAGGCAGCCCGAGGCAGGTATTTAAATAGTATCAGTTCCATGGAGATGTGTTTTTTTCTGTCCTATTCTATTACCAAGTTCATCATTTTTTCTTTTCGTTCTGAATGGCATTTTGAATTAAAATGTGAATGTAACACATAATTGTTCCCTAAGTCTTTTGGATCAAAAATATCAAGTTATTTATTGATTATGTATGAATATTTTTCTCTTTCTCTCTCTCTCTCTCTCTCTCTCTCTCTCTCTCTCTCTCTCTCTCTCTCTCTCTCCCATTCAGCAAAATTTGGTTTCTTATCTCAAAATGAAAACTCAATAATAAAGGTTATAAGTTACGGTGGGAACTAGAACTCTAGTCCATACATTGATCCATTATGGTGAACAGCATTGGAACTGGTGCTCTACATTTTCTTCCATTTCCTAAATAATAATAGGGCTACTTCTTTTTTAGGAAAATGCTATTGTAAAGAATAGAATGTATCTCTCAGTGGAGATCTATCTCCTGCCCAAAAGATCATGTCTCATGAAAGCAGGACCATCACCAGGAAGATGAGCTCACCTTAAAGCACACTATAGAGAAATAGAATAATTATCCTTTTAATGAGGTATGGTACTTTTGTTTGTCCTACCCCCTGGCACAGTCCCAAGATTCCATGAAATGGCCATGATGGTCATTTGATCTGTTCAGTTTTCTGAGTCCTGAAATAGGTGGAAATTTTCCCTTTTTTTCTGTCTTTTTTAAATGATTCTTCCCAGAACCAAAGTATACTTATACTTTGAGCTTTCATGAGGTTTCTCTAAAGCCAGCGTCTTGCCATGTGGGTGACTACCCCTACATTTGGCTCCCTGCAGAACACCTTAATCGAGGCTTTATGTTTGCTTGTTTTCTTATCATCTCCATTTTCCACCTCCCAGTATCTGCTGAAATTTACATGTCGCCTAATCTGTGGAGCTTTACTTTTAAACTCTAATACAATTGTTCTCAAACTTATTTGAGTCTTTTTTGACTTTTTATTAATGCATCTAAAAAGTACAAGAGAGGATCCTGATTTCTCTGGTATCACTCTTTGCTAATCATGGAAACCGTTTTCGCCTTAAATGGATTATATGTGTGTGTGTATGTGTGTGTGTGTGTGTGTGTGTGTGTGTGTGAAATAAGTGTGGCTACATGTATTTTGCTTTGACTTTATGTGGCTGTGTAATTTCTTACACCACTCCTTCAGATTCAGTGTAAATGCATTCTTAAAATGAGAAGGAATAAAAAAGCAGTTCAAGATATACCATTTTCACATCATGCATAAGGATTGATCCCCTGCAAAAAATAAGTGCGCTATGATTTTTTTCAGTTTCTCATTCAATTTTGGATACTGTTTTTCTTTGTTTTGTTTTAGTCTTTATCCAATTAGCCATGTTATGTCTTTAGATAAGAGAACTATTTCCAATTATATTACTAATATTTATTCATGACAATGCTTAACGTTATCAGTTTAGGCCATGTTGGGAATGGCTGATGTTTTGTGCATGCATTTTTTTTATTTCTCCATTTCCATATTCCTTTGTGCCTGATAGTTTGTGTTATGGTATGTTTTTGAAATTTTCATTCCTGTTTTATGTAACTCTTATATGTTTTACATTATCATTGTGCTTATGTGAAATGTGTAATACACACTAGGGGTGGTGAGCCATGCTTGTTATCTCAGTACTCAGGACAGTAAGGCAGGAAAATTATGAGTTCTAGGTCAGCCTGTGTTATACGGTAGTATATTTATTCAATCCAATAAAGAAAAACATGCTCTTATTTGCTTGGTTATTGCCAACTTCAAGCTGTTCACGTGCAGTGAGTCTATAGCTGTTAACATCTACATTTTTATTTATGTTCTTCAGTAATTTATCTACAATTGTCTTGATAATTTCATCCTTACAAAATATTTCATTTATTATTTTATATGTATGGGGGTATTGCCTGCTTGTATGTGTTGCATAATGCCTGCAGAGGTCAGAGGAGGTTGTTAGATCTCCTGAAACTGGAGTTACAGATGATTGTTTACCCCATACTGGTGCTGGGATTCAAACCCAGGTCCTTGACAAGAAAATCCAGTTCTTTTATCCACTGAACCATCTCTTCAGCCCAGAATTTTAATCTTTTAATCAAACCTTCATCTCAACATATATTGCTGATACACATTCCTTTATTTATCCTGAATATAATCAACTTTATTATTAAGGCTTGTTTTTTCACCCATTTTATGCTATTGACTGGAATAAGTTCTTTCAGATTAACGTGGTTTTTTTTCAGTTTTTTTAAAGCCAATTAAATGGTAACAAATACTGTGCTGGATTGGCAGCCATATGCCTGTATATCCCAAATCTAATTGGCTATTAGCTCTCTCCTTGGAGGAAAAACCCATGGCTGATACCACAAGTTTACATCCTCTAGTGGTTAGGAGATGTTATAAGCCACAGTAAGACCCCGGCATATTTCACAGAAAAAAACGTAATTCGTGGATTAATATACCATCCAAACATCTGTGTCTATAACAAAGTAACCTACCATAACAATTAGTACTGTTTAAATACATATATATCTAATTGCTTGTGCTTCAATAGTAGGATTGAAAGGTTATTCATGGACAAACTCTCAGCCCAAGAAAGGAAACAACCAGAATTGACCAGAGTCCAAAATGACAGCTCCAGATAAAGTAGACTGTTTTGCTTCTTGTCCACCTGTGCCCTTTTTCTTTTTCTTTCTTTCTTTCTTTATTTATTTTTTTTTTTGGTCTTTTTCAAAACAGGGTCTCCCTGTAGCCCCAGCTGTCCTGGAACTCACTCTGTAGACCAGGATGGCCTTGAACTCACAAAGATCCACCTGCCTCTGCCTCCCAAGTGCTAGGATTAAAGGTGTGCACCACCACACCTGGCTCCATGCCCCTTTTCTAAAGCTAGGGAACAATCTGAGGAAGACGGGGTGTGGTAGAATGTAAGGGCTGCAATTAGGGTGAATGGTGAAACTACAGCAATATAATCTGGACACTTATTTGATCAACTTGATTGAACATACAAACCCCCCTCCCCCAGCTCGATGGTGGGAACCATGGGCTGTGTTGGTTTGGGCACAACTGCCTTCAAATTGGTTTTACAGGAAGGATGCTTGTACTCATAAATTATTACCTATTGTTAAAATTGAAAAAAATAAAGAAGTAATAGAAAAAAATTTTAAAAATTAAATAACAAATTGCTTTACCTGAGAGAACCAGAAACAGTTGAGGTTACCTGGCTAAATCATCACAACCAAGCAACTCAACAGTCCAGCATGGTTGGCAAGAGAGACACAAGGCCCATATCTGTAGTTTTCAGGTGTTCTTCCTCACTTGACCAGAGCCCTCAGATTCCCAGGACTGCAGTTTCCCTGGATAGCTCCTGCCAGATGGTCAGTGAACCAGGTTTTAGCCCTGTAAGGGAAGGGGAGGGAGAAGGTACAGGGAAGCCCAGAGAGGGGGGGAAATAAAGGATGGACTTAAGAATGAACCAACCAGGAGAAATTCCATGGGGGAATAACTTAGTTTATTGGCAAGAAGCAAAGATTTATATACTAATGCTACCATGCTCCTAGCATGGAATTGGGGGCTGCAGGGTGTGAAGAAGGGCCAAGGTAAGTGTTAGCCAATGTGGCTCCTACTTGGGCAATGGAACTTCCAGGTGTGTATTTAGTAACTAAGAAGTGTGACATCTGCCCAATACATCAAAAGGGAGCCTCCCAGGAAATGGGGCTTTGTTCAGTGAACAAGGCCTCCTCCTATCCTGGCTCCTCAAAGAATCTTTCAGGACAATGAAATGCAGGACCTTGCTCAAGGCAAATAGAGCCTCATCTGTACACTTAGCCTAGCTGAGGAGCTATTGTCCACTGATGGGTGCAGGGCGAAGAAGTATCAATTCAGATATGATGCTCCCAGCAGGTTGCCTGTGGTTTGGATTCCTCAGGCAAGAAAAAAAAGTCCCTTAAGGTAAAACTTATCAAAACAGTAAGAACCTCTGGCCTGGATGGAACTTTATCTTTCCATTTTTACCAGATCAATTACTTGGTGACAGGAGCACCGGGAAGAAGGTGTTTTCCCCTTTAAGACAGGTCACAAGCCATAAGGAAGAACTTACTACTACCATTCTCTCTATGAAAGCAGTATTAAACAGACTCAGAGGCTTACTGTAAAACCCACAGATTAATGTACCTCTCATTTCTCAACAGAGAAGATTCTTGCAGAAGATGGTGATGAACACAGGATCCACAACTACTCAGCCTGGAGAGAATAAGAGACTGGAGAGTGCTTTGTCCCAAATGGTGTTTTCCATCAAACCATCCAACTCAGCGATCATTGCAAAAAAGGGGGTGGAAAGATTGTAAGAGCCAGACGTGGTAGACAAATACAAGAATACTGTGTCATTTCCACATCAATGGATCGTCACAACATGAACCAACAACAATTTTGACAGCATGTGGAATACATGTGCAAACCCAAGCAAGACAGAGACACAGAATGGAAGGGAGACGTGGGCAGGATGCTCCAGCTCTAGCTGAGCATCTACTGGAAACTGATGAATTTAAGGAGAGGGAGAGTGTATTTCTTACTGGTGTGATGTCTGGCAGGTTGACCAGATTCCAGGCCATGTACCTATACCAAGATACATTTGGGAAGGACAAAATGCCTCCAATAGGCCTTGAAAGGGGTAACTAATTAATTAAAGGAGGACATGAAATTAATAGGGAGATAATGGTGTGGAGCTGGAGGAGGTATGAGTGTGATCTAAAGGAACTGTGTGAAATTCTTAAATCAACTAAATTTTCACATTGTGCTTCCAATTCTGATCATTCCTTGAGCAAAGGAAAAAATTACCTATAGGGTGAAATTTTTGTAATAATGAGACTTTTACGACACTGCCTACTGATTATAAAGGAATGTGACATGTGGAGCATGTAGTGCCTCTGTTGTCAACACCACCTAAGAATAGAACAAAAATTTTCTGTCAAAAATTGTGATGGCTCATTAAAATTGCTAGATTCAGTGGCAATTGCAACTATATCAGCCTTTCTGTTTCCCATATCTGGCCTAGCAGATAAGACACAAAGAGAAATTTCTTACCTCGCTTGTATAACTAGTAAAACCACTGATATGACTGCAAAAATATTGGGAGAGATAAACCAATAATTGGATGAATTAAGAACTGTAGTCTTACGCCAGGCGTGGTGGCACACACCTTTAATCCTACCACTTGGGAAGCAGAGGCAGGCAGATCTTTGTGAGTTCAAGGCCAGCCTGATCTACAGAGTGAGTTCCAGGACAGCTGGGGATAAAGGGAGACCCTGTCTCAAAAAGACCAAAAAAAAAAAAAGTACTGTAGTCTTACAAAATAGACCTATAATTGGTTACTTTTTGTTAAAGAATTATTTAGGTTGTAACCAATTTCTTGGCACATGCTGTTTTAATATTTCTGAGTTCTCCCAAAACATAGACAATCAAATTAATGGACTACAAATAGAAACTGACAATATTACTTACTCTTCAAAATCATGGCCTAAATGGCTTTTGTGGATCACTTCTTTGGGGGGGCCTACTAAAACAGAGCTTATTTTCAGTCCTGTGACTGGGAAACCAGATGGGATGTAATTGCTATGCCCTAAAATCCTTGGCTCCATAGTAAAACCATCCTGCAACAGTCTCCATTTGATTTAATATATATTTATCCTTCTAGCTAGTGTTTTTGTCCTAGTTAATTTATACCTTAAATTAGGACTTGAGAACATCATGTTATTGATAGACAGTCTTCCTTCATTTTACCAGGATTTATGTATGCTCTTAGTGGTTAAGTGTTGTGCTGGATGGCTTTAGTGTGAACTTGACACACCTGGATTGAGGGAACCACAATTGGGGAATTGGCTCCATTGGAATGGCCTGTGGCCACATCTGTGGAGTATTGTCTTGATTATCGAGCAGTGTGGGAGGGCCCAGCCCACAATGAGTGGTGCCACCCTGGGCAGGTTGTTGTGCACCATATAAGAAGGCAGGCTGGGTATGAGCCAGGGGAGCAAGCCGGTGAACAGCATTCCTCCATGACCTGTGCTTCAGCTCCTGCCTCCAGGTTCCTGCTCTGAGTTCCTGCCTTGGGCTCCCTAGGTGTTGAACTGTGACCCAGGAGATGTAAGCTGAATAAACCGTTTCCTCCCCAAGTTGGTGTTGGTCAGAGTGTTTGTCACAGCAATGGAGGACAAACTAGAACAGAAATTGGTACCGAGAGAGTGGGGTATTTCTGTGACATACCTGACCTTGGTGTTTTGGGGAAGGATTGTGGAGGCGTTTGGAACTTTGGGCTGGGAAGATCATTGAATGCCTGAAGATTGCTGCTGGATCTTGGAGGAGTTTTGCTGAAAGAGTTGTAGAATTTGGAGGCCTGGCTTGTGAAGTTTCTAATGGATGCATAGAACATCAGTACTGTTAAATCCGTGTGTTCTTGTCAGCTGGGGCTAAAGGTCGTGGCTGTGGAACTTGGAACAGTTTTGCTGAAAGAGTTGTAGAAGATGGAGGCCTGGCTTGTGAAGTTTCTAGATTCAAAGAGGAGCAGAAATCATCAGGACTGTGTAATCTGTGGGTTCTGGTAGGCTGGGGCTTAATAATCAGCTGTAAGTAAGAAGAGACCAGAACCTGAAGTGAAATCTTTGTTGTACTGGGACAATTGATGCTGATTAGCTGGGGCTGAAAAATCAGCTGTAAGTAAAAAGAGACCAGCATCACTGTGGTGAAATCTTCTGGGAAGAATTTCTTCAGGGTCAGCACACAGAAGCTATGTTCCAGAAGAGGCCCGAGCCTCCATATCAAGCCAGAAGGAGGACATGGTAACATGTAAGAGTCTCCTATATGGTTCCAGTGTTGAAAGCATGAAGGGGTCACAGAGAGCAGCTGAGGCCTGGCCCTATGAGAGGCCAGGAAAGGCCACTGGTCAGAGTGCGGCCTTGGTTGTAGTGAAGACCCCAGAATTACAGGGGTCCAGAAGAGAAGCTGATGTTTTGCATCAGGAGAGCTCAGAAGCAACCTCAGTTTCAGTGGCGACCCCAGGTTTTTGGAGATTCCCGGACCATGGGACGACCAAAAAGAGCAGCGGTAGGTGTGGAATGGACTGAGCCTGAGCCTGCGAGATGAGCTGTGTGTGCCACAGATGGCAGAGTCAGAGAAGGGGAGCTGCCGAGACCCTTTGGAGCCCAGAAGATTGTGTGTAAGTCCCAGGTGTCCAGCCTTGAGCTACTTGCTGGACTTACGTTTTGTTTGAGTGTGCCTGATTCTTCCCTTTGAAATAAGACAGTACTTGTTTTGGACTATACAGCAGCCCACAGTTAAGAGACTTTTAAACAGATGGTGATCATTTAAGTATTTGGACACTTTAAGGACTGTGGGGCTTATAAGGCTTTACTGTCTTAGGTTGTGATTAATGGTAACATCATTGGGGACGAGAACTGGAAAGGTGGTGGTTTAATAGTGATGTGTTTTGTGTGTCAAGTTGACAGGGGGTCAATTGTGCTGGATAGCTTTAGTGTGAACTTGACACACCTGGATTGAGGGAGCCTCAATTGGGGAATTGGCTCCTTTGGATTGGCCTGTGGCCACATCTGTGGAGTATTGTCTTGATTATCGAGCAGTGTGGGAGAGCCCAGCCCACAACGAGTGGTGCCACCCTGGGCAGGTTGTTGTGTACTGTATAAGAAGGCAGGCTGGGCATGAGCCAGGGTAGCAAGCCAGTGAACAGCATTCCTCCATGGCCTGTGCTGCAGCTCCTGCGTCCATGTTCCTGCCCTGAGTTCCTACCTTGGGCTCCTTAAGTGATGAACTGTGACCTAGGAGATGTAAGCTGAATAAACCCTTGCCTCCCCAAGATGGCGTTGGTCAGAGTGTTTTGTCACAGCAATGGAGGACAAACAACAACTGCCTTCCCCTAAGGTTGGTAATTCACCTGCCTTATTTCTTGGAGTTCTCTTTTCTCACCTCCTTTGTGTGAGGCAAATTCCTTAGAATCCTAGCCCTTTGTGCACATTCTGAGTGTCATGTGTTTCTCCCTATATAAACTTGGAACAAAGGCAAGATAGTGAGATTTTTGTCATAAATATCTGTAAGAGATTTACTCAACAGAGATTTTGCCATGGAGATTTGCCATAGAATAAAGAGATTTTACTTAAAACATGTACAGGACTCGTGTGCTGTTTCTTAAAGAAGTATTTCAGTAAAAGAAAAACTCCCAGAGACTTGCCCTAGCAGATCTTCACGTTGATCTTGTCACTACTCATGGAGAATGAGGAGTGGGCCTTGTTCCCTGCAGGAATGTAAAAATTATCCAGGTGTCTTCATACAGTTAGGATTGGGGAGATGGGTAGACAACTTTGAGGGAAGGCAGTTAATCATTAAAAGGACACAAAAATCGGGGCTGGAGAGATGGCCTAGCGGTTAAGAGCACCAACTGCTCTTGCAGAGGACCTGGCTTCGATCCCCAGCTCCCACATGGCAGCTGAGAACTGTCCATAACTCCAATTCCAGGAGAACTCCAGTTCCAGGGGTTTCCAACATCCTCTTCTGACCTCTGCGGCATTGCACGATACGGGTGCACAAACCTACATGCAGACAGGACATTCGTACACATAAATAAATAAATAAATAAAAATTAAAAAAAGACTTCTTACTCTAATTAATAAAATAATTTAAAAAATACATAAATAAAAGCACACACAGATCTTGATTAAAACAGGTAAGGTAGATAACAAAAACAGGTTCACTTAGGTCCAGAGTAAATCAGGTAATTGTAGGGATTCCATTTGGCAGAAGCACTTAGGGACTCATCAACTATCCTCCAGCACAAACTGCAAACCAAGGTCCGGAGAGGAAGAACAATCTGTGGAAGGCAGGACAAGAGTGATAATTCAAATAATACAACTAGTGCCACAACGTGGAGCACAGACTTTTTTGTTTTGTTTTGTTTTCTTATGTGTATGAGTATACTGTCTGTATGTAGGTTGGTTCACCCATGTCTTGCAATGCTGCAGAGATCAGAAGAAGATGTTGGATTCCCCTAGTACTGGAGTTAAAGACTGGTCTTAGCTGCCATTTGGGTGCAGTGAATTGAACCCAGTCCACTGCAAGACCAGTGAGCATTCTTAACAGCTGAGCCATCTTTCCCGCCCCTGAGCACAGCCTTTCATAAGACAAGATGGGAAAAAGGTAAGGTTTATGGTATTCCAGTTGTATTTACAAACCCATGTCTCTCTGAGAGTGAGGCAGGTTAGTGGCCATGCCCATGTCAGACTCAGCTGGTCCCATCTCTCACTCAAGTGAGAGCATCATTTTAGGTTCAAGCTGTCTCTCATCTCCAAAGTCTCTCACCATTGAGACAAATTTCAGAGGATTCAGAGAAGGGAAGTTGAACCACCCTTGACAGGAAAAGGTGTCCAGGGTAGCGGCCAGGTTTTGGCACATCCTCATGAATTTTCCCATGAAAGAAAAGCTTTCAATCTTGCCTTTATTTTTTTTTCTTTTTCTTCTAACCTTTAACTTTGGTTAAATGCATGGGAATCGTTAACCTAATTGGGTTCCTGCATGCTGAGCGAGGCAGCTGCAAAAGCTTTCTGCCTTTAAGTTCTATTTACTATCATTTCTCTCCCTTTCCATTCTAAATAAATCCATGAGCATGCATACACACATGCACCAGCAAGACCCTGAGACCAAGGGAAGAGAGGCCATTCCTTGTGATTTTGTGGTGCCAGCCTGCTAATTGTAGCTCAGAAAAGAAAGGGAAAATTTGCCCAGGTCATGGGGGAATAGAGCTGTCACTTGCCAAGTCTGGAAAAGAATACTGGAAATTCAAAAAGGCTGCACAGCATTGGGAGGGCTTCATAAAAAGAGGAACTCAGCAGGTTGCCCCCGGCTGGGGCACGGTCTGCCTTCCAGCTTGAGCCAAGAGACTATTTCCATGCACAAGCCAGGAAACTACAAACAACAGAATTCTTTGAGACTGCCACAGCCATGTTAACTTCCTTTTTATTAACATCCCAAGCCAGCAGACTACAATCCCCAGAATACTTCAAGGCTGTCACTACAGTGGAGAAAATCTTCAGGATTTCAAGATTTAATTGTGTTCTTTCTCAAACAGGATTTTTAAAAATATACAGAGATAATGTGCCTTCAATCCTTACTGTGCTTTTTCTTATGGTGCTTATTCAAAAGCGTAGTGGTGCATGCCTTTAATCATAGCACTTGGGAGGCAGAGGCAGGTGGATCGTTGTGAGTTCAAGGCCAGCCTGGTCTACAGAGTGAGTTCCAGGACAGCTGGGACTACAGGGAGACCCTGTCTCGAAAAGACCAAAAACAAAATTGAGATTTAATTGTACTGTTCCTTACATATCAATTTTTATCTCAAAATAACATTTTTGTAATATGGCCATTCAAAATCTATTAAGTTAAATTCTACGTCAGGCATGCTTATTTTCTTATTTTGGTCTTTTTGAGAAAGGGTCTCCCTGTAGTTCCAGCTGTCCTGGAACTTACTAGGTAGACAAAGCTGGCCTTGAACTCACAGAGATCTGCCTGCCTCTGCCTCCCAAGTGCTAGGATTAAAGATGTGTACCACCACGTCCAGACCAAGCATGCTTATTAAGATATTAAATTACTAAGTCTAATACATGGGTACCCCAAAAAAATCTTTAAATAAAAATGAGCACAGTAAATTGATTTAAAAATGTTCTAGGAAATGCTGTAGTAACTTAATTAAAAATGTCTTAGGCAATTCTAAAGCCAAGTAACTAAAAAGGTCCTAGGAAATTTTGGAGTCTTTTAAATATAATTTCACCTTTTAAAAATCACAGGTCTCTGGACCACATGTTTTGTAATCTACCACTGAGCTGAAATAAAAAGTCATCCTAAATCATGTTTGTCTTTAACTGCCTTTTAAATCAGTCTAAAATATCACCATTTTCAATTTCAGCATCCTAAAAGCAAAAGAGGCAGATTGGTATGGAGATTTAAAGGCCAGCCCTGGCCGACAAAATGATTTAACACTATTAAAATCTTCTTTAGCAAATATTGGTCGTTTAAAAAACTCAGTTAAAAATATTCCAAAGTTTTGTTTTAAAAATTAACTTTTTATAATTTTACTGCTTACATAAATTTAGTGTCTAAATTCAGGAAAGATTAACTCTTTAACATTAAACTTATTTTCTCCCTGAGTTCTGTTAATATATTTTAAAAGCCAATAAATTAATTAATTTATTAAGGTTAAATATAAATTTACACATATGATAGTTCAAAGTTTTATTGGGTATGTACTGTCATTTACTGGTTACGATCCACTAACACCCAAAGAGGATCTGTAAAACCCATTCTATAAAATTTATATCCTAACATCTGACAATTTCCAGAGTATACAAGCTACTCAAAAAACAAAGAAGAAGGAAAACAAATGAAACACTCAAAATATGGAGCAAAGATCTGAATAGAGACTTCACAGAGGAGGAATTAGAGATGGCCGAGAAACATCTTACGAAGTGTTCAACATCTCTGATAATTAAGGAAATGCAAATTAAAACCACTTTGAGATATCATCTTACTCCAATAACTGAATTGGAAAATGATGTATGAAATGCACAAAGAATCAATAAAAAATGTTAAAAAAATTTATACCCTAAAGTAATGTATCTAGGAGTGTAATAAGTAAAAGTTAAAATTATATACATAAACTTTATTTCTTCAGTATCAATTCTTAATCAGTTAATTTAAAGAACACAATGTATTTTCAATCAAGGTTTATCTTATTTATGTTTACTTTTATTCAAAATTTATTCACACATTATATAATGATTGTTTAAAAACTGGTCAAATAGTATCAACATAAATGATTGGTCGCACTTAAATTTATTGGAACTACAATTTGTTATTACTCTTACTCCTAATTCATACTAGATTTCCAGGTGGACAGCCTTAATATTGATGTATACCATTGTTTCCAGCGTCTTTCTGTGATGTTATCTGTAACATCCCCTTTTTATCTACAAGATAACTGAGCTTTAAAAGACTGCATTTCACCTCTTAATGATGGACCTCAAAACACTGGTTGCTGTATGGGTATGTAGTACTATGGTTTTCAAAAAGGGTAAATCCTTCTAAAATTGAAGTAAAAATTAGTATAATGCCTTCCAAAATACAGCTTAACTTCTTCTTGCATTAAGAGACATATGATCTCTTGGAGATATATTCTATTTCTCAAAAAAAATCTAGTAAAAATGTTTTAAAGCCATGTACTGTACTGGCTGAGACCTCTCCCAACAGCGAATTATATCGGAAAAAAAATTATGGATATAGCTTATCAAGCTAAAAATCAGCCCCAATTAATCTATTAAGACTAAATGGCTATGGGTAAATCTCTAAGTATTATACTGGTACATTGTTTTGTTTTTCAAACTTGGTGTTGAAGTGCTAAGATATGTTATTCTTTTTTTTTTAAATATTTTATTTATTTATTTATGTGTATGAATGTACTGTCTGCATGTAGGTTTGTGCACCCGTGTCGTGCAATGCCACGGAGGTCAGAAGAGGGTGTCGGATTCCCCTGGAACTGGAGTTCTCCTGGAATTGGAAGGGGACTCTGGTTGGCCTCCATCCATTTATCTACTAAAATGATAAATGAGGCATTTTCTAATGGTATTTGTAGCCACCTCTGCCATGCCAACAGCACAACCTAGTGTAGTGGATGATGTTTGCTTAGGTGCCTATGATTTTACTTTTCATATTCCGTCAGTAAATTGCAGAAAATACCCCCTGGAAGGCATAAACTCCTGCTCAGTCTGAGGCCACGTGCTGGGCCCCTGACTAGCTCTTTCTCCAAGCCCACAGCCCTCTGCTTTCTGATAAAGACTTGGAGCCCAATCTGAGCTGCCACCCTCCGGCTGAGAAAAAGCTGGGACAGACTAAAAGGAGCTAGATGCTAACTTCAACAACAACAAATAATGGATTGCTCTGCCACTCATCTAAACTTACCCCTTATTCTTCAAAGTCTTGGAGCTGCTTCCTGAGGAAAAGAAAACCTGCCAGAGGCAAAAAGGATAGCTGTGGTTTCTCATAGACTGTACTTAATTCCATCAATATAGTTACATATACAGGTCTTTCCAGCCAAACTTAGGACTTTGGGGGTACAACTAAAGTCACCATCTATGTTAAAAGGAAAATTAAATAATACCTCTATAGCTTGGGGCAGGAAAAGTATCATTTTTAAAAGGAAAATGTCACTTACATGTCTATGTTTTGGATGGGAAGCATTGCTTTTAGATGGAAAATGTCACTCACATGTCTATGTGTTGGCTGGAGGAAAAATGTTGTCTTTATATATGGGTTGTTGACTAAGCCTTATTGCCTGCCCCCAACCCAAGTCCCTGTAGGCTGCCCAAATAATCCCTTTCATTAGGATTAATCTCCCCCGTTGGAGGCCAAGTTCCTGGTTTGTCAAAAGCCAATTTGGGGTTACAGCCCAGAGTGTCCTAGTCCAATATCAGTCATCCCTAAAATCTCTTTGAGGAAATGACAGCACTGCCCCATCTTAATAAAAATGAAGGGGGAGCTATAGGAATGAGGCCTTTTCTGACTAGAGCAAAATCCTGGATTTCACCATCTCAAAAACTCCATTAGAGCCAGGAAGAGCAGGGTTTTCTGTTCCCTGAATGAAGCCCCATATCCTGAAATCTCCTTCTGTTCTGGTAGGAGCCACCTTGACTCGCACTTCCCAGAGTATCCCCAAAAGAAAAAATAATAATAATAGCACTATGTGACAATAGAGACCTTTTTAATAAATGAAAAAAAAGGAAGATGTAGGGATTCTGTATGGCAGAAGGACTTAGGGAGTCAGCAAGCAACCTCCAGACTGGACTCCTGCTGGTCTCCTGCTTGCCTATGAAAAACTGCCTGGCACCAATTTTCTTTGATGCTTTGGACAAAGCATTGTCACATCCCTGTAGTGATATGGAGTATATGTAGTGAAGTCCTGTATTCCCCAACCCAAACAAGGTCCTGTATAAAAACCCTGGATTACAGCAATAAACCGAATTATTGCTTTGTGGAATTTCTCCTGTTTTTGTCTTTGATTCCATTTCTTATTCTCTCTCTCTCTCTCTCTCTCTCTCTCTCTCTCTCTCTCTCTCTCTCCTGTTCCATTGGGCACCACAATGACACTGGGGCTTGCAGTCCCATGGAAACTGTGAACCTTGGTCCAGAGAGGAAGAACACCCTGTGGAAGGCTGGACACAAGCAATACTTCAAAGCACACACAAATCTTGATTAAAACATGTAAGAGAGATAACTATAATGTGGGCACTTAGGTCCTGAGTAAAGCAGATAATAACTAGAGGAAGAAAGATAATAATCATTTAAGATGCTCCAGTATGATTTTCCATAGAATAAAAGGGAAGTTCAGGGCCTGGAAGCTGTGTCCCATTTACTGTTACATCTACAGGTGTTTCTCCAAACTCCTGATCTACATTTTATTCTAAATTAATTCATTTCAGACTCCAGCATGTGAGGTGATCCACCAGTTCTTGATCTTACAATCTTTCCACCCCCCTCTTACAAAATGATGCTTGATCTTTGTAAGGCAGAGGTTTGATATTTGTTTCTTACTCAGTGATAAGCAGTCTGCAGTCTCTTAGTCTACATGTTGGCCAATTGGGCAATCCAAATAAGCTCCAGCTGGAAAAAATCCCAGCATAGAAGGAGTTGGGTATGAGCCCCATCCCCAGCTGAGGATTTATAGGCAAAAAATAGCCTCAATACTGGGAAATGGAGAGACAATAAATATATGGATATATTGACCATACTCAGGTGGAAGAACCTACACTGAAGGGCATTTGAGTTTTGGGCTAACAGCTTTGACTCAATACAACGTATAGATAGACTGATAGATAGATAATAGATAGAAAGATAGATGATAAATAGATAGATACTATAGATGACAGACAGATATGAGAGATAGACTGATGAGAGAAAGATGATAGATGAATATATTGATAGATGATAGATAGATAATAGATAGATAGCTAGATAAGATATATACATATGGTAAGTGTGTACCTTAGAAAACATCCACAGTAGTAAATTTCCATTTACCTTTACAAAATGTCTTTAGGTGTAGTTTTCCTTCCCCATCCTTCCTACTCTTCCCTACTGATGTCTACTCTAACTCATTTAACCCTATTCCATTGTTTTATTTCTTTTATATTAATATTTTATTAATATTTCCTTCATATTAATAATTTATCTCATTTATATTAATGCATTTAATCTCCCTCATCATGACTTGCCCTTCTTCCATGTCCCCTCACTAGTATCTTAAACTCTTTCTAAATTTAAAAGATGGGGATACAGAAATAAAAATTAAATTATCACTATTTTCAGATAATATTAAATATAAGATATCCATAAATTCCTTCCAAAAACTGTATAAATTATCAACACTTTCAGTAAAGTGGAGGACCAAAATCATTTTTCTCAAAAGTCCTTCACCATGGCTGGTGGGGAGAGTGATCAGTTGCTAAGAGCACTGGTTGTTCTCCCAGATAATCCAGGTTCAGTTCCCAACACAAACGTGGTAGGTGACAAATGTCCATGATTCCAGTCTTAGGAGATCCAACACATATTTCTGGCCTGTGTGGGTACTGTACAACATGGGTATACTTACATAGGTGCAGGCAATACACTCATAAAATAAAACTAAATAAAATGTTGGAGACTGGGATGAATTAAATTACAATAAAATGGAGCTCAGGAGATCTGAAAAACCTTGGGACCCAGATGGGAGATGGATTGCTGAAAACGGTGAGTTCATCCCAGAACTTGTCAATTGGAACACCAAACGGGACACAGCTGCCAGGCCTTGGATTTTCCTTTTGTGTGTGTGTGTGTGTGTGTGTGTGTGTGTGTGTGTTTGTGTTGTTGTTGTTGTTTGTTTTTCATTTTTTTCCCTTTTGTATTTTGGAACAATCATCCTGGTCAGTCTTTATTGTTATCTGTCTTATTCTAGTTGCTGCCTGCTTTACTCAGGTCCTAAGTGTACTTGTGATTGTTATCTGTCTTACCTGCTCTAATCAAGATTTATGTGTGTTTTCAATGGTTAACTACCTTCTCTGAAAGTTGTTTACCAGCCAAGGTTTATCTATTAAGCTTCTCTCTGATCTTATTTTATGAGGATACTGGGATATTTTTACTTTCTTTGGAATCCTGGAACTTTCTCATGCTTTCTTATACTCCTGGTTTTCACTATATTAATTTGTAACAAGGAAAGAATATTGAGGTTTGCCAGAGATAAATCTCCCAGGGATGCTGTTGGCACTCTTTGTGTTGCTTCTGTCTATGGCTTCCAGGAAGCCAGATGTTGTTCAAACTTGGTGGGGTGTCTCCACAAGAAAAATAAAAATTACAATAACATAATTACCCCTTTCATATAGTGATAACATACACAGTGATGAGACAATGTTAACAATACGATACATTATTTGCTTTAAACAAGTAATCTAGAAATAACTCTAACCAAGATGCAAAAAGAGGTCTACAATTAAATGTTTTAGCCTTTGACAAAAGGCATTAGCAAAACATTACTTTATGCAATGTTCCCTCACTCTCATGGATTGGTAGAATTAAAATTCTGAAAATAATCATCCTATTAAAGGAATTTACACAATAAACACAACCAAAATCCCTATCATGTTCTTCACAGAAGTTAGGAAATAATTCTAAAATCCATACTGAAACATAAAAAACCACATAGCCAATGAAGTCTTGAGCAGAAATTAAAACACTGAAGGGATAATAAACCAACTTTATAGTAAGAAAAATAATACTTTAATGACAGAAAATCAGAGGAGGAATTAGAGATGGCTGAGAACCATCTTAAAAACTGTTCAAAGTCACTAATAATTAGGGAAATGTAAATTAAGACCACTTAAGATATCATCTCACTCCGATAAGACTGGCCAGGATTAAGAAAACAAACGATTCAAGTGCTGGAGAGGTTGTGGGGAAGGGGACACTCATCCATTGCTGGTGGGAATGTAAACTCGAAGAGCCACTATGGAAAGCGGTGGCAGAACCCATGGAGGACTCAAAAGAGCTTGCATTTGGCCCAGTCATACCACTATGGGGTATAACCCACAAGACTCATCTTACTGCAGAATAAATACATGCATCAGAGTTAATATAAATATAGATTTTTTTTTTAATAGAATACAATAAGAACTCAGTAGTTTATATATGATTATATAATCTATGATGCATATTTAGTAAGATCAGGCATTTATATATGATATAAGCTATTATTATATAGATGCCCAATTTACGAATATATATGGTAATTTAGAGAGTAGTGCATTGATTATATAAATAAAATTGATTTATATAATTATATATAATATCATAATATATATATTACAGCTCTGTTCACAATAGCAAAAAGACTGGACCAACTCAATATGCCCCCCTCAATGACGAGTAGATTGGAACAATGTGGTCATTTACACATGAGTTTCATGCAGCATAAAAGAAGACAACATTCATTGAATTTTGCCAGGTAAATGGATGGAGCTAGAAGATATTATATTTTTTTTTTTAATTTTTATTGTGATGTGTTGGCATTATTTAAACATCATTTTCCGATTCAGATCAGGTATATTTCCCTTTCCCTTCCCCCCCACCCACCGACCCATCCCAGATCAATGTACTTCTGCCATAACCTGTGCCTGCACTCTTTTCAGGTTTATTTTTTTCATTTTTTTTAGCTATATAGTGAACATCCAGGAGTATAAGCATCCTTCATGAAAAACAAATCTTACAGACGTTGTGCCCAAAACCCCACCAGTCCCCACCAGTCAGTGGGGTTACAGTTGTTTGTTCATCAAGTTGATCAAATGAGTGTCCAGACTACATCGCTGTAGTTTCACCGTTCACCCCAATCGGCAGCCTTTAAATTCTACCACGCCCCCCTCTTCGCAGATGTTCCCTAGGTTAGAAAGGGGGCACATGGTGGAAGAGAAGTAAACAAATCTGTCTCTCCTCTCTGGCGCTGTGTGACTGGACTCTGGTGATCAGTTTGGTGTTTCCTTTCATGGTGGCTGACAGTTTGTCCAGGAGTAACTTCGATCCTACTTAATAAAGAAGCCACAAAAAAACAAAAAGCAATTGAGATATGATAGGTATTTTAAGCAGCACTAATAGTTATGGTAGGTTACTTTGGCATAGCAACATATGTTTGGATGATATTTCATTCATGAATTATATTTTTACCCCCTGATAAATAATAGACAGGGTTCTTACTGTGGCTTATGACATCTCACTAACCTGTAGAGATTCGGCTTACCTTGTGGCACTAGCCATGGGTTATTCCTCCAAGGAGAGAGCCAACAGCCAATTAGATTTGGGATATACAGGCAACATGGCTCGCCACTGCTGCACCAGTATTTCCAGGCAGGGAGGGTGTAGCTGGTGTGATGGTGGAGTCTTGCGTGATCAGGGAGATACCCGTCTTTGCGTTATTGGTTTAGTGGCCTTGGTACCTCTCTGGCATTCCAGAAGCCATCTGTACCCTTGCATGTGCGGTCTCAATACATTCCCTCCCAGTGTTACGTCAGGTTCCTTCGGCAGCAGGGTCTTATCTCCTCTCCTCCTGATGGTAGCCAAACTTAGGGGCAAGGAGCCCTTAACCTTTTGTGGGGTGCTTCTGGATCCCCTGGCCAACTCCACCTGTTAAGAACAATCCATTTTGCTGATGTCAAGAGCTCCTGCATTAATATACGTTTGCAATGTGAACTAAGCAACAAGATAATAATATTATGGTTCTGTAAGGAGAAATAATTCCTTTTCAACAGTTCTTATGTCTATTAGTCAATTAAAGAAGGCAGTTTTACTAGGTTTTAAAGAGTTACCTCTATAATATTTGTCTCCATTATTACAGTTGGAGAAATGACATCATCTCATCGTCATATTTCTCCTGTTCTATGGGGGGAGCAAGAAAAGTCATGATCAAAAACCTTGTTGCACCTAGAAAATGGATTAAGTTTTCATTAGGCACTCATTATAGATAGTTTTTACATGTAGGATCCACAAAGGGTTCGATGTTATGGCAATCTGAGCGTTTTCCTCTTCAGTGTTCAGACGGGTCAACCTTTCAGTTGCCACTTTTTTGGTACATCCTACTCAATGCCAAAGACTGTTTTTTTCTCAGCTGTTGTTAAGTTGGTGATCCATTTTGTGTCCTGTTGGAACAAAACAAATCGCTTCCCATAGGTTAGTTTTTAAGATTTGAATTGCAAAGGTTTCTTGACTAAAGTTTCATGTCTTCTTGTACCGGCCCCCCCCTCTTTTTTTTAAAACCCCCATGAGGGATCTCCAGAAGCAGTTTGTATTATACATAAGTATAGGTGGAATCAAGGCCCAGATTTCATAAATTCATCCAGCTGTTTTGGGTGACTATATATGGTATTAACTTGGGAAAGCAAAACTTAAATTTTATTTATCTTAAATCCACTTAAAAGAATGCTAAAATAAAGAAAATACTTACAAAAGAAATTATAGAGAACATTGTATGTGCCTATCAAAAGTTAGGCTGCTAGATGACTTTGGTGTAAACAAATGTTTTGGACAACAGCAAATTATATCTACATTAACTCAGATGCAATAACGTTTTTAATCAGACCTGTACACGCCAATGTTGTTTAATATACCATATTTACTTATTTTACTAAGTCCCTAACAATACATGTATTCCTGTGAGACAGTGTCTTAGGTGAAACTGAGTACTTGCTAACTCAACATCAATTTTAAATATCCTTGATGTGAATCCTACATCCGTGGTCCCTCTCCAACCCACCCCCCTCCCTTCCCAATCTCACCATTTCGGTCCATTTTCTGAGCAGTCTTCTTTGTTGTGTTTTTTACTAATGCATCCCTCCTCCATGAGAAATATTTATATCTGGGTTGTTGGTACTAGCATCACATATGAGGGACACCATTTGTCGTTTGTTGTTTCTTCTGGGGAACTGTGTGTACTTCCACTTAACATAATGTCTTCCAGGGCTTCCATCCCAATTACCTGCCCCAAATTTTCATGGATGTTGTCCTCTTTACTTACTGCTGCATAGAACTAACTCCATTGTATACATGTACCACATTTTCTCTATCCACTCGTCAGTTGAGGGGCACTTGGGATGGTTCCAGCTTTTTGCATTGTGAAAGAGCCTGCAATAAACAATGGCTTATGCTTGTATTTGCAGTAAAGTTGTCTTGTGGGTATATACCCAGGATGGTATGACTGGGTTCAAATGGAAGGCTCATTTTGAGTCTTTAAGGGTTCTCCACACTGTTTTCCATAGTGGCTGTACTAGTTTACATTCCCCCAGCAATGGATGAGTGTTTCCCCTTTCCCCAACCTCCAGCATTTTTGAACTCGTGTTTTCTGATCCTAGCCAGTCTTATTAATAACGTGATATCTCAAAGTTGGTTTAATTTGCTTCCTTAATTATCAGAGAGTTGAACAGTTCTTAAGATGTTCAGCCATCTCTAATTCCTCCTCTGTGAAGTCTCGATTCAGATCTTTGCTCCCATCTTTTGAGTGGTTCATTGTTTTTCTTTTCTTTGTTTTTGGAAGCTATATACTCTGGAAATTAATGCTTTGTCGATGTATCTTTGCTGCTGTGAAGGTTTCCCCACTCTGTGGGTCTTTCTCCTCACCTTTCTGTATATGCTTCCTTTGATGTACAGAAGCTTTGAGTTTAATGTCCATTTGTCCATTGTCGCTCTTATTCTTGTGCAGCTGCTGTGCCTGATTTAGGAATTTTTTCCTATGCCTATGTCTTATAGTCTGCTGCCAAGCTTCTCTTTCTATCACCTCCAGAGTTGGGGTTTCACATTGAGGTCTTTGTCCATCTGGAGTTGACCTTTGTACAAGGTGAGAGGTAGGGTTTAATTTTATTCTTCTACAAGTGGTGATCCAGTTTTGCCAACACCACTTGCTGAAGATGCTTCTTTCTCCAATGTGTATTCTTGGCCCCTTGTCAAATATGAGGTGGCTGAAATTGTTATGGAGCTCAGGTTTGGTATCTTCAGTTTTATTCCATTGGTCCACTGGTCTGTTTTGTGCCAGTACCAAGCTGTTTTTTATGACTATAGCCCTGTAGTATAGTTTGATGTCTGGTTAGCGATCCCCCCTGTATTGCTCGTTAGTTTCACTCAGGATGCTTTTGCTATCAAGGGTATTTTGTTTCATAAGAATTAGATTTTTTTCCAAGCTGTGAAGAAACTCTTGGGGATTTTGATGGGATTGCATTTAATCTGTACACTAGTTTGGGTAGGATGGACATTTTACGATATTATTTCCCAATCCATGGAGCATGGGGGGTTTGTCCATCTTCTGATGTCTTCCTCAATTTCTTCTTCAGGTTTTTTAAAAATTTTTGTTGTAGAGATCTTGGTGTCTTGGTTTAGGTTTGTTCCTAGTATTTTATTGTTTTGATGCTATTGTGAGTGGGAAGGTCTCCTTGTAGTCCTTCTTCAGTTGCTCTTGTTGGTGTAAAAAAGGCTAGATTTTTCTTAGAATTTTGTAATCCTGCCACTTTACCAAATGCTCTTAATCATTTCTAGGAGTTTTCTGGTGGAGTCTTAGCATCCCTTAAGTAGACAAATCATTCATCAGCAAAAAGGGATATCTTGATTTCCTCTTTTCCAATTAGAACACTCCTTTTAATTTCCTTTTCTTGCCATTTGGTCCCAGCAAGTTTTTTCAAGCCACATATTGAAGAGGAGTGGTGACAGGGGGCAGAAGCCTTGCCGAGTTCCTACCTTCAAGGGAAGGCTTCTGTCATTTCCCCATTTAGGATTGTATTGCTGTGGGTTTCCTGTATATGGCTTTGATTACATTAGAGGAATGATCCCTCTAGGCCCATTCCTCCAGGACTTTAAAAAGAAAGGATGCTGGATTTGTCAAAGGCCTTCTCCGCATCAATTGAAATGTGGTGTTGGTTTTTGTCCTTCAGCCCATTGATATGTTTTGATGATGTTTATTGATTTTCGTATGTTGAAACATCCCTGCATCTCTGGTATGAATCAACTTGGTCATGATGGATAATATTCTTCATGTGGGTCTGTATATGCGATTTGCCAGTATCCTGTTTAGAGTTTTGGCATCTGTGTTCATTAGGGAGATGGGTCTATAGTTTCTCCTTTTTGGTTGTATCTTTCCCTGGTTTTGGTAGTAGCTAATGCTGGCATCATAAAGGATTCTGGGGAAAGTTCCTTCTGTTTGTATCCGTCTAAACAATTTAAGTAGTAATAGGTTGGTATGTCTTTTCGAAATATTTTATAAAAATTCTGCCTGTGAAACCATCGTGGGCCTGGGCATTTTTTGGTTGGGAGGTACTTATTACATCTTCGATTTCTTTCTGTACTATTGGTCTGGTTTAGGGTCTCTCTTCTTGGTTGAGCGTTTGGTGATTCCAGGATTCAGAGTATTCATCCCTTTTCTAGGTTTTTCAAACTTAGGTAGATTATGTTTTTGAATATTCCCTTATGTTGTTCTGGATTTTTTATTGTCTGTTGTGAGTATTTCCCCTTTCTCACTGGATTTCTGTTGATTTGGAGTTGTTCCCTCTTTTTTTGGTTAACTGGCTAGAGGTCTGTCTATCTTTTTATTACTCTCAAAGAACCAGCTTTTGATTCATTGATTTTTTGTATGGTTTTCTTTGTTTCTATTTCATTGACTTGCTCTGATTTTTGTTATTTCTTTCTTGCGCTTCGTTTTAGGTTCATTGTTGTTGTTTCTCAAGTATTTTAGCTGCAGTGTTTAGGTCCTTCACTTGGTTCTTTCTGTTTTTTAATGTAGGCATTAGGGCTATAAACTTCCCTCTTAGGACTGCTTTTAAAGTTCCATAGATTTTGCTGTGTTGTTTTATCATTGTCATTCAGTCCAGGAATGTTTTTATTTCTTTCTTTACTTTCTTCCTTGACCACTCATTCAGGAGAGTGTTGTTTAGTCTCCATGTGTTCCTGTAGGATGTAGGGTTTATTCTGGTGTTAGATTGAGTTTATTGCACTGTGTCTGATAGAATGCTGATGAGATTTATGTCCAATCTTTTTATATTTGTTGTTGAGGTTTTTCCCTGTGTCCCAGTATATGGTCTATTTTGGAGAATGTTCCATGAGGTGCTGAGTAGAAAGGATATTCTCTGGTGTATTGGGTGTGAATGAAATTCGATAGATGTCTGTGAGGTCCATTTGGTGTATGTGTATTTTTAGTTCGATAGTCTCTCTGTTTATCCTTTGCCTGTTGACTGTCTCGGGGATTAATGGGGTATTGAAGTCCCCTATATTAGTGTGCTGGGTTAATCTGTGCCTTGAGGATCCTGAAGAATTGTCTTTATAAAAGTTTGGTGCCACCGGTGTTTGGTGGCATATATATTATAATTGTGAAAATCTTCTCGTCAATTGTTCCTTAAATAAAGATGTATGGGCCCTTCTTTGCTCTTTTGATTCCTTTTGCGTTTGAAGTCTCATTTTGTCTGTTATGTAGATACAACCACACCTGCTTTCTTTTTGGTACCATTTGCTTGGAATTTTTTCCATCCTCACCTTTAAGTGGTGCCTATCATTGAAAGTAGATGGGTTCTTGTAAACAGCTATAGATGGGTTTTGTTTCCTAATCCATTCTCCCAGTCTATGCCTTTGATTGGGGAGTTTAGCCCATTAATATTTAAGGTTATGAATAAAGATGGGATGTTGCTTCCTTTCATTTATTATCCATTTGGGCTTCTAGCCTCTGTTTTGCTCCTATGGTTATGTTTTTTAGTTTCTTTTCCTAGGTGTTTGAGGATTGTTGCTCCTCTCTTCTCCCCTTTGAATTGCTTCAAGTATTTTATGAAGGAGGGTTGGTTTTCCAGACATGTATTCCATCATTCTTTTTTTGTCATGGAAGATTTTTTCTCTCTCCTTCACTATAGTCAACATTTTTGCTGGGTAAAAGTATTCTGGTTGGCATCCGTAGTCCCTTAACACTGGGAATGCTTTGCTCCATGTCTTCTTGCTTTCATGGTTGAGGCAGAAGTCAGTTGTAATTCTGTAATTCTGATGGATTTCCCTTTGTGTGAACTGTTTTTTTCTTTTTGTAGCCCTCAGAAATTTTGTTCTTTATTTTTGGGCATCTAGCATTTTACTTAATATGGCGTGGGGTTCTTTTCTGATCTTGTCTGTTTGGGGTCTTATGTGCTTCTTGTATTTGAAATGGGTTTGTTCTATTTTTAGTTTGGGGAAAGTTTCATCTATTATTTCTGTTGAAGATTTGCTCATACTATTCTCTGGAATTCTTCTCCTTCCTCTATTCCTATGATACGGACGTTTGACACTTTTCATAGTGTCCCACATGTTTCCTGGTTGTTCCCGTTGTTTTTTTTAAATTTTCATGTCTTTATTTGAGCTTTTTATTTTCTTGTGTTATCTTCCAGATTGATATTCTTTGTTCTGCTTCCTCCATTCTATCTTCTGAGGCTTTCCTTTTCCTTTCTTATTGATGATGTGTGTTTTTCTAATTCTTTTCATTTCATCCTTGTGTTTTTTTTAGTACTTCCATTTCCTTTTGAAGCTCCCAATTCTTCTTGGTGCTCTCAATTCTTCTTGGTGCTCTTTACGTTCGTTGGTTGGCTTCCTTTTTCAGTGTTTCTACTTCCTTCGGAGTTTTGTTTTTTTTCTCCCTCTATTCTTTCTGGAGTTTGTTGGTTCTGTTCCTTTAGTTCTTCTGGAAGTTTGTCATTGTATCCTCTAGGTCACTTTTTGGAGTTTCATCTCCTCTCTCTTTATTCTCTTATCTTTATTTTTTTCTACCCTAGTTCTTTTCCGGAGTTTGTCAATCTGGTTTCTTAGTTGGTTTTCCTGAATTTGTTCATTGTATCCCTCTTAGGTCCTTTTTGAGGTTTTTCATTCTCTCTCGTTCTCTCTGAATATTGCCTTTTATTGTTCTTAATTTTCTGCATAAGGTCTGCATTATCCTCTAAGGATCTGCTTCTTGGTCATCCCCATGGTTTCCCAATTGTAGCTGTCTACCTACAGGTGTGTTTTGGTAGAGCCTGCCTGAGGGATTATCCTGTGTCTTTTTTCCCATTTTGTCTCTTGTTCGTGTCCCTGGCATGTGGGCTTCACGTTTGTGCGCTAGATCCACAACATAGCAGAGGTTTTCCGCTTTCTCCTTTCAGATAACTTTTTTGTTGTGTTGTTGTTCCTTTCCCTCTTTTTTTTTTTTTTTTTCTGTTTAATGAGTTCTGGCTCTTTTCATATTTGTTGCTATATTTAGGTATTGCAAGCCAAAGCATCTACTCGCTCTTCTGCTTGAAGGTTCTCCTAATGCGTGGGGGGGCCCCCGGGGCGGGGCGCCTGATCGAGCCCGCGTTTCCCCGGCTGCTAGGCAGGTCCCTGGGCGTGTTATGCGGACTGCCTTGCCCGACCCGCTGCCCACGCTCTTTTGGCAGTCCCTGCCTCAAGGCCCTTAAGAGCCCGTTGAGACCCGCACCGTGCTCTAAGGCCCTAGGTGCTTTGGCTATCCTGCCAAAGCATTTCCGCGGTGGCCCGGACCTCCGACCTCTGATGCCCGGTCCCTCAGGCCCCAGCAACCTTACAAGCTTATCTTAGCCCATGGTGTTTCTGGGTTATCTGCCCAAAGGTCGCAGCCCGCCCTCGGCCGCAGGACGCTCCGGACACCCTCCTGCCCAGTCTGCTCCCGTGTCCCGCCCAAGGCCCCAGCAACCATGCTACTCGCCCAGGTGACTCTGGGTATCCTGCCCAAAGGCGACACCGGCCCTGGCCGACCGCGGACCTCTCGGATCCCCATCTGCGGCCCCAAGCGCTCCGGGTGTTTCCCCGCCCTCATGGCCACAGGCAACCCAAGCTATCGCCACAGTCGTTGGCTCTGGGTATCGCTGACCCAGCGCGCAGCCGGCACTGGCCCGCCGGACTTCTCGGCACCCACCCTCTGGCCCAGGCGCACCGGGTCCCCGCCTCAGAGGTCCCCACAACCCAAGCTACTCGCCCAAGGGGCTTTCTGGGTATCCCTGCCCTATATTCAGGCGCGCCGTCCGACCCTGGCCGCGGACTCTCTTCTGACCTACTCGGCCACACCGCCGCCCGGTGTCGCCCACTCAGGCCACCCAGCAACCCAAGCTACTCGCCAGGTGGCTTCTGGGTATTCTGCCCAACGGCGCAATGCCTGGCACCATGGCCGCCGGGACCTCCGGAACCCTTGGGCACAGCGCCCCGGGTCCCCCGCCCTCAACGGGCTTTTCCCAGCAACCCCAAGCTTAGTCGCCCAGGTGGCTTCTCCGCGGGCGTATCCTGCCTATAGGCTCAGCCAGGGTCGCCTTTGGCCGCCCCCCGGACTCTTCCTGGACCTCTGGGCCCCCGCGGCCCGGGTTTTTCCGCCTCACTCGGGCCCCAGCTCCCTTGCTACTCGCCCAGGTGGGTTTTGGGTATCCTGCCCAAAGGGCCAGCCGCCCTGGCCGCCGGAACTCCTCCTGGACTCCCTCTGCTGCCCCAAGCGGCCCGGGTCCCGCCCTCCAAGCCCCAGCAACCCAAGCTACACTCGGCCCCATGAAACGAGATGTTTGAGGATATTATATTAAGTGAAGTAACACAGTCCCAGAAAAACAGATGATGAATGATATCCCTCATCCGTGGATGCTAGCGCCAATTATCCAGTTCTAAATATTTCTGTGGAGAGGGATACATATTAAAAGAACTACAACAGAAAGACTGCGTCAGAAAACTGGTTGAAATGGTGAATCAGGCGGAGTGGGAGGGCCGGGAGATGGACAAGGTCTATATTAGATTAATGTACATTTAACTGACGTGAGTTCAAAAGTACACAATTTTTTCCAGACTTTGTCTACAGGTTACATTGTATTTTAGGACTTAGTAAAAGTAAATATGTGTATATTAAACAACATTGGTTTAAAGGTTCTGATAAAAACAGTAATGCATCTGAGTTAATCAGAAATATAAATTGTTGTCCACATTTGTTTTACTTAAAATCTGTAAAATAATAACTTTGAGATTGGCACATACAAATGTTCTCTATAATTTTTCTGTTCTACAGTATCATCTTGTAGCATTCTCTTTTACCTGTAGGATGATTTAATTTAAGGGATTAAGTTTGCTTCCCTAATTAATGACATATAGTCACCCAAAACAGCTTGGGTGAATTTGATGAAGTCTGCACCTTGATTCCTACCTATAGGTACAACTGCCTTTTTGAGACTCATGAGACAAAAAATAAAAACCTAAAATAAAAAAGGGGGATACAGATATATATGAAAGCTTTTTGTCAAAAACTTTGCAATTTAAATCTTAAAACTAAGTACAGGAAAAGATTTGTGTGTATTCCCACATGTCAAAATGTAACCAAATTAACTGCTGAGAAAGAAAAGATATAGGTTTACATTGTGTAGCATGTACCATAAAGTGTCAGCAGAAAGGTTTTCCCATATGAACATTGAAAGGAAGAAAAGCCTCAGAATGCTACAAGCATCAAACCCCTCTGTGGATCCTACTTGTAAAAACTGTTTATAATGAGTCCTAATGAATCTTACCTTATAGGTGCCACAAAGTTTTAATACAGACTTTATTACCTTCCCTTCATAGAACAAGGAGGAATATGATAATGGTCATTCTCTAACTGTAAATTGGAGCCAACTGTTATAGAGGTAATCTCTTATAAAACAGGTAAAACTGCCTTCTTTAATTGACTAATAGACATAGGAACTGTGAAAAGGATTATTCTGTATTCAGAACAAAATATAATACTAAAGTCTCCTTAAGCTGTGCATTTAAGCAAAATATTTTAATACAGGAGAGCTTTGATATCAGCAATGGATTATTCTACCAAGGAAATGTTGGCCAGGGAATCCAAGCCCCCCCCCCAAATAAAAGGTAAAGGCTTCTTGCCTGTAAAGTGGGATAACTGCAAGGAAAAGGGCAATAAGGCCCTGCTGTTGAAGAACTGATGTAAGCATGGGAAAGATGTATTGAGACTGCACTTGCAAGTGTACAGTTTGTCTCTGGAATATCAGAGAGTTTTACCAAAGGCCACTAAACCAATAAAGCAGATATGGGTCTCCTTTCATCAAGCAAGACTCCTCCATCAGCACCATCTACACCTCACCTGCCTGGAAATACTGTGCAGCTGTGGCAGCCATATGCCTGTATGTCCCAAAACTAATTGGCTATTAGCTCTCTCCTTGGAGGAATAACCCACGTCTGATGCCACAAGCTTACATTCTCTAGTGGTTAGGAGATGTTATAAGCCAAAGTAAAATCCTGGCATATTTTACAGAAAAAAATACAACGTAATTCATGGATTAACATACCATGCAAACATCTGTGTCTATACCAAAGTAACCTACTATAGCAATTAGTACTTTTTAAATATCTATATATCTAATTGCTTGTGCTTCATTAGTAGGATTGAAAGGTTATTCATGCACAAACTGTCAGCCATGAAAGGAAACAGCCAGAATTGAACAGAATCCAAAACGACAGCTCCAGAGAAAGTAGACTGTTTTGCCTCTCATCCACCTGTGCCTAGGGAACAGTTTGAGGAAGAGGGGGTGTGGTAGAATGTAAGGGCTGCAACTGGGGTGAATGGTGAAACTACAGCAATATAGACAGGACACTTATTTGATCAACTTGATTGTATATACAAGCCCCCCCAGCTGGAGAGTGGGATCCTTGGGCTGTGTGTGGTGGGTGCAACTGCTTGCAAATTGGTTTTACATGAAGGATGCTTGTACTCACAGATTATTACTTATTGTCAAAAAATGAAAAAAAAATAAAGAAAAAAAAAGAAAAATAATGCATTAATGACAGAAAATCAGACATGTAGATCAATGCAAAAATTAGAATATCCAAAAATGGGAGAACTCCCAAGACCACCTGAAGCACAGGAAGGAGCTGTGTGCTTCAGCCATGTGGATTGTTGGATTGGATTTCCTTGTCTTTGTTGATCTTTGGCCCGATTGGCTGGTGTGGCTGTGGGGACAGAGTTGTCCTTCCAGCTGGTATAAAAGGTGGGTTTTTGTGAGTCTTAAGATTGGGGATCTGGCAAGGCCACCTGAAGCACAGGTAGGAGCTGGTTGCTTCAGCCAGGCAGATTGTTTGATTGGATTTCCTTGTCTTTGATGTTCTTTGGCCTGATTGGCTGGTGTGGCTGTGGGGGCAGAGTTGTCCTCCCAGCTTCTATAAAAGTTTGGTTTTTGTGAGTCTTGAGATTGGGGACCACCCAAGACGACCTGAAGCACAGTTATCAGGGCACGGGCTAAACAGAACCCCCAACATGCCAACTGGGATTGCCAAATGAGTGTCCAACCTTCAGAATAGAAAGCAGAGAGTGAGTTAGACTTCCAATAGAAAACAATAGAAGTCAATAATCCATAAGCAAGGAATAAAGGAGAAGAACACATCAATCAAAGAAACAACAAAGTTATCTAAAGGAGGCAAGTAAAGCAAGCCTTCAACACAGTGAAGAGGCATCTGAGATTCACATTGGAATACAGGCAAAGAGAAACCCATTCACCAGGGACAAGAAGAAGAGACAACATGGGAAAGGTGCAGGATAATTCCACACCAAGCTCTATCAACCCTGTGGAAGGTTCTTACAGTGGGTTCCCATGGGGATAGCCCAGCACACAGATATTAGAAGTACAATTGTGAACATACTTAAAGAAGTACAAGATTATTAGGAGCAAATCAAAGAATTAAGAAAAGAGAATGAAAAACTCAAGAAGGACATGGAGAGATGGAATGACAAACTCTGGAAGGAAGTGTAAACACTGAAAATATCCCATATTGAAAAAGATAAGGAAACCAACCATTGAAGTGAAGAACGACAGGAAGAGATTGAAAAGTTCCAAAGGAAGTGGAAATACTAAAGGAATCAGAAGAGGAAATGAAAAGGGAAATCAAACACTCATCCAATCAAGAGGAAATGAAGGGAAAAAGCATCAGAAGCAGAATGGAGGAGGCAGAACAAAGAATATCAGACCTGGAAGATAAAACAGAACAACTAAAAACCTCAAGTAAAGATTATGAAAATTTTAAAAACACACAAAATGGAACAACCAGGAACTGTGGGACACTATGAAAAGATGAAACCTCCATATCATAGGAATAGAGGAAGGAGAAGAATCCCAAGAGAATGGTATTGACAAGATCTTCAACAGAATAATAGATAAAAATTTCTACAAACTAGAAAAAGACAAACCAACACAAATACAAGAAGAACATCAAACTCCAAACAGACAAGATCAGAAAATAAACTCTCCACGCCATATCATAGTTAAAATGCTAGATGCCCAAAACAAAGAAAAATTCTTAAATCCACAAGAGAAAAACAAGTGACCTATAAGGGGAAATATATTAGAATTACAACTGACGTCTCAGTGCAAACTAAGAAAGCAAGAAGAACGTGGAGCAAAGCATTCCCAGTGTTAAAGGACGATGGATGCCAACCCAGAATAGTATACCCAGCAAAAATGATGATTTTAGTTGGAAAGAGAAAAAATCTTCCATGACATAAGCAATTTGAAAGAATGTCCACAGTACCCACCTTTCAGAGAATACTTAAAGCAATTCAAAGACAGAGGAAAGGAACAAGCCTCCCCTCGCACCTAGAAATCAAAATCAATAAAAAAACATAACTGCAGAAGTAGAAACCTAAACCAAAACTACAAATGGATAATAAGGCGAAACAGTGCAACACAAACCTATTAGTCATAACCTTAAATATTATGGGACTAAACTCCCCAATCAAAAGACATAGACTGGGAGATTGGATTAGGAAACAGAACCCATCCAAATGCTGTCTACAAGTCACACACCTTACATTCAAGGACAGGCATCACCTTAAAGTTAAAGGATGGAAAAATATTCCAAGCAAATGGTACTAAAAGGAAAGCAGGTGTTGCTATTTTAATATCAGACAAAATAGACTGTAGTGTAAAAGAAATCAGAAGAGGCAAAGAAGGCCATGGATTTTTTTTTTTGAGACAGGGTCTCCCAGTAGTCCCAGTTGCCCTGGAACTCACTCTGTAGACCAGGCTGGCCTTGAACTCACAAATATCTCCCTGCCTCTGCCTCCCAAGGGCTAGGATTAAAGGCATGAGCCACCACGCCAGGCACCATGACATTTTTATCAAAGGAACAATTCACCAAAAAGATTTCACAATTATGAATATATATGCACCAAACTCTGATGTGCCAAACTTTATAAAGATAATTCTCCAGGACTACAGGGCACAGATTAACCCCAGTGAACTCATAGTAGGGGAATTCAATACAACATTGAGCCATTTGGAAAGGTCAACAAGGCAAAGAATAAACAGAGAGACCTCTGAACTGAACAATAGGATACACCAAATAGACTTCACATCTACCCAATATTCCACCCTAATACCAGAGAATACATTTTCTACTCAGCACCCCATGGAACATTCTCCAAATTAGACCACATACTGGGACACAGAAGAAACCTCCACAAATACAAAATGATTGAAATAATTTCATGCATTCTATCAGACCACAGTGCAATAAAGCTCAATGTGAACACCAGGAAAAACTCTACTATCTACAAGAACAAATGGAGACTAAATAACACACTCTTGTATAATGAATGTGTCAAGGAAAAGATAAAGAAAGAAATAAAATATTCCCTGGAACTGAATGACAATGATAATACAACACAACAAAACCTATGGGACACTGTAAAAGCAGTCTTAAGAGGGAAGTTTATACACCTGGGTGCCTACATTAGAAAAACAGAGAGAGCACGAGTGAAGGACCTAACCACTACAGCTAATAGCACTTGAGAGGCAACAACAGATGAACCTTAAACACAACAGACAGGAAGAAATAACAGAAATCAGGGAAGTCAATGAAATAGAAACAAAGAAAACAATAAAAAAAATCAATGAATCCAAAAGTTGGTTCTTTGAAAGAATAAACAAGATAGATAGATCTCTAGCCCAGATAACCAAAAGAAATAAGGAGCAACTCCAAATAAATACAATCCTTGATGAAAAGGGAAATATCATAACAGAAAATGAAAATATCCAGAAAATCATACGGGAATACTTCAAAAACCTATACTCTACCAAGTTTGAAAACCTAGAAGAAAGGGATGAATATCTGAAATCCTGGGAATCACCAAAGCTCAACCAAGAAGAGATTGACCACTTAGACCCATAATATATGAAGAAATTGAAGATGTAATAAGAAACCTCCCAATTAAAAAAAGCTCAGGCCCAGACAGTTTCACAGCAGAATTCTATAAAACATTTCAAAAAGACTTTCAATCATTATTACTCAAATTGTTTAGAAGAATACAAACAGATGGAATTCACCCAAATTCCTTCTATGAATCCAGCATCACACTATTTCCAAAACCAGGCAAAGACACAACCAAAAAGGACAACTATTGACCCATCTCCCAAATGAACAAAGATGAAAAACTCTAAACAGGATACTGGCAAATCGCATACAGACCCACATCAAGAAGAATATCCATCATGACCAATTTGGATTCATATCAGAAATTCAGGGATGGTTCAACATATGAACATCAAAAAATATCATCAAGCATATAAATGGACTGAAACTCAAAAACCACACCACCATCTCAATTGATGAATAAAAAGCCTTTGACAAAATCCAGCATCCCTTCATGCTTAAAGTCCTAGAGGGAATTGGATTGGAAGGATCACTCCTCAATGTAATCAAAGCCATATGCAGGAAACCCACAGCCAATATTATCCTAAATGTGGAAATGGCAGAACCATTCCCTTTAAAGGTAGGAACTTGGCAAAGCTGCCCCCTGTCAACACTCTTCTTCAATATAGTGCTTGAAACACTTGCTAGGGCAATAATGAAAGAAAAGGAAATTAAAGGAGTACTAAGTGGAAAAGAGGAAGTCAAGATATCCCTTTTTGTTGATGATATGATTCTTTACTTAAGGGATACTAAAAACTCCACCAGAAAAATCCTAGAAATGATTAAGAGATTCAGTAAAGTGGCAGGATACAAAATTAACATAGAAAAATCAGTAGACTTTCTTTACACCAACAACAAGCAACTGAGGAAGGAATTCAAGGAGACTTTCCCACTCACAATAACCTCAAAAACAATAAAGTACCTAGGACCAAACCTAAACAATGACTCCAAAGTTCTCTACAACAAAATCTTTAAAGATGTGAAGAAAGAAATTGAAGAAGACATCAGAAGATGGAAACCCCCCCATGCTCATGGTTTGGGAAAATTAATATAGTAAATATGTCTATTCTATCCAAACTCTTGTATATATTTAATGTAATCCCAGTTAAAATCCCCAAGAGTTTCTTCACACGCTTGGAAAAAAATAGCTCTTAATTTCATTTGGAAAAACAAAAGACCCTGAATAGCCCAAACCACCTTGAGTGAAAAGAACAACACAAGGAGTGGTATCTATACCAGACTTCAAACTATACTCCAGGCTTATAGTCATAAAAACAGCTTGGTGCTGGCACAAAAACAGACCTGTTGACCAATGGAACACAAATGAAGATCCAAACTTGAGTACATACAATTTCATGCATCTCATATTTGACAAGGGTCCAAGAAGACACAATGCAGAGAAGACAGTATCTTCACCAAGTGGTGTTGGCAAAACTAGATCACCACTTGTAGAAGAATAAAATTAAACCACTACCTCTTTCCCTGTACAAAAATCAATTCCAGATGGATTAAAGACCTCAACGTGAAACCCTAAACTCTGAAGCCAATAGAATAATAACTTGGCAGCAGACTATAAGACATGGGCATACAAAAAGACTTCCTAAATAAGACAGCAGCTGTGCAAGAATTAAGGTCGACAATTGACAAATGGGAACTCATTAAACTCCAAAGCTTCTGTACATCAAGAGAAACAATCAAGGAAGTGAAGAAAAATCCTAGAGTGGGAGGAAATCTTCACTGCAGAAACATTGGACAAAGCATTGATTTCCAGAATATATAAACGGCTCAAAAACAAAGAAGAATGAAACCGAATGACCCACTCAAAAGATGGAGCAAAGAGCTGAACAGAGACTTCACAAGTGAGGAATTAGAGATCCCTGAGAAACATCTTAAGAAGTGTTCAACATCATTAATCATTAAGGAAATGCAAATCAAAACTACTGTAAATGGCTGAATGGTAAATGGCTGAAGCTAGAAGATATCATGCTGAGTGAAGTATCACAGTCCCAGAAAGTCAAATGACAAATCTTCTGTGGATGCTAGCACCAATTACCTAATTGTATGGCAAAGTGAGCAATGTCAGTGTAATTTGAAAACAACTGTGCTCTTATAATGTGAATCCCTTAAACTATAATAAGTAATAAAAAAGAAAATATAAAAAAATAAAAATACACATTTAAAAAGTATATCCAAAAATGAGTGATCATAAGTGCAGTCCTCTGATACTTTACAAAGATGCCAAAATTACACACTGGAAGAAACAGCATCTTCAACAAACCCTCCTGGGGAACTGGATGTTGACTTGTAGATAAATTAAATTAGATAGATGACTATCCCAATTCAAAAAACAACAAATCAAAATGAAAAAAAGGACTTAATGTGAAAATGAGAAATTGAGAACTGCTAGAAGGAACCTAGCAGTACCTTACAAGATACAGGTGAAAGAACCTTAGTAACACCATATTGCCTAAGGAATTAGAGACAGTAGTTGATCAATGAGACCTTATGATACTAGAAAAATAACAATAAAACAATAAAATATGCACACAGATTCAGAGAATATTTTTCCAGCCTTATATGGGTTAGAGGACTAATAACTAGAACATATAAGCAACTCCACCCAACCACCACGAAACAAACCAAAAAACAACACAACAACAAAACAAGGAGCCAAGAAACAAAATGGCCCAACAAATTTACATCAACAATATAACAATATAACTAGAACTAGACAAGTACTGGTTAGATTTTCACAGTAGACACATAGCCAACAAAAGAAATCCATATGCTGCTACCATAACAAATAAATAATATGAAAATCCAAGATAATAAATATGTCCCCTCATCAAAATCCCCAGAAACAGAATGTATAAAATGAAAAACAGAATATCAAGACAGAATGAGAAAGTTGAAGAATTCAATTGTTCAAATGATTTGAAAAATTAAAAACTGAAATTGAAAATGCAGGAATTGTGCAATACTTTCTAAATACCAAATCTATATGTCACAGGCATAGAGTATAGAGAATCAGGTCAATGTCATTGACCAGATAGTCCCCAGGATTATAGAGAAAACAATCCTCCAATAAGAAAAAGGAATAACTATAAAAATATAAGAAGCACACAAATCACCAATTAGAATGAACCAGAATAGAATATTTCAAGAAATTATCATAGAAAGAACAATGCATATATTTAAATCAGTAGGAGAAAAACAAATAACACACAAATGAACAACCATCAGAATTGCAGGTGACTTTTCAAGCCAAACCAAAAAACCTATATGAGCCAGGGGCAAAGTACTGGAAGTTAAAAATCACAATATGAGTAAACCCATAATAACTTACACAGCAAAACTGTTCATCATTTTCAAAGGGGAAATAAAAATCACCATGATACAAATGATCTGAAAGAATTCATGGTCACCAAATAAGCACTACAGAGAGCACTAGAAGCAATACAAATGACTGACGATAGACATGACCATACTCAAGAGATGTCAGAAAGAAAATAAAGAGACCATAAAGTTCAGAATCACAAAATAAGACTAAGAACACAAACAAATAATGTTACAGTAAAAATTATACATCTTTCAAGAATTCTGTAAATATCAATGGCCAAAACTCCCCAGTAAAACACACAGGATAGCTGAATCACATAAGACAGAAAATCCAGGGGCTGGAGAGATGTCTCAGTGATTAATAGCACTGACTGCTCTTGTGGAGACCCAGGCACCCACATGCCAGATAACAACCATCCATAATTCCAGTTTCAGAATTTCCAAAGCCCTCTTCTGGTATCTGTGGTATTGCTCAACATGGGTGCACCCACATATATGCAAAACAAAGAGAGTATACTGAAAGCTGGTAGAGAAACACAACTTACATGTAAAGGAAAACACATCAGAATTACAGCAGTCATTTCAGTGAAAACTATGAAATCCAGAAGAGCCTGGACCAAAATATTCCCAGTAATAAACAAGCAACCTCCTGAACACTTTATGCAGAAAAACTCTCATTGTTGAAGAAGAATGGAATACTTTTCAGGACACAAATGATTTGAAAGAATTATTGTCCAAAAAAACCAACCCTAGAGAGAATCCTCAATACAAAGAACCAGGCATAGGAATGAGCATACCCGAGATGAACAGAAAGAAAATGAAGAATATTATAATAATGGAAACATAAAATAAGGCCATAAACAAAAATAAATTATAATGACAGTGATAACTTTAAATATCAATGACCTCAACTTCTCTTTCAAAACGACCAGGCTAGTAGAATAATTCACAAGATAAAACCCAACTTTTTACTGTCTTCAAGAGACTCGTCTCACCTTCAAGAATAGATACTACCTTAGGGTTGAAAGATGGATAAAATACTATAAATAAATGGTTCCAAGAAGCAAAACAGTGTTTAATTCTAATATGTAGCGCAATATACTTCAAATTGAAAAAAATCAATAAAGATTAAGGAGGTCATCTCATTCAAATCAATGAAACCACCAGTCAAGAAGATAATACAATCATGAACATATATGTACCAAGTTCTGTTGTACACAATTTCATAAACACAGTACTCATAATTATAAAACTAATTATAAAAATAAGATTAACCCCAATTCAATAATAGTAGTTGTCTTCAATGCTGCACTCTCTTTAACAGAGTGGTCTACTGGATAAAGACAAAAGAGAGACATCTGAATTAAAATGATACCGAATGGACCTAAAAGACATCCATGGAATATTCTTTCAAAGCTCCAAAGACTAGACTTTCTAATCAGCAAGGCCTTCAAGTTTTCCTAAAATTGACCATATTCTGGGACACAAAAAATTCTCAAAAATATAAAGTAATTGAAATAATTCCATGAATTCTATCAGACCACAACAAAATAAAGTTTATAATCCGGGCTGTGGGGATAGTGCAGCCATTAAAGTCTGAGGCTAAGAACAGCAAAAAAAAAAAGTTTATAATCAATAACTTAAGATATTCTAGTAAGCACAATTCAATAGAGATTAAACAATATTCTCCTTAATGATGAATATGTAAAAATTAATTAAGAATTAAATGTATTTATGGAATTAAATGAAAAATTTAATACAAGAAAATTTCTGGAATAATTTAAAATCTGCCTCAATAGGGAAGTTTATAGCTCTTAGTGCCTACATTAAAAATCAGAGAAAGCACACGTACTTATCAGCACAACTAAGAATCCAGAAGGAAAAGAACAAACCAACCTCAAACCTAGTGGATGAGAAGAAACAACGAAAATCAGAACAGAAATTAATGAAATAGAAACAAGGAAATCAACACAAAAAGAATCAATGAATATTAAAACTAGTTCTTTGAAACACTCAACATAGTAGACAGACCTTTAGCCCACAAAGAAAAAATATAGCAAATCCAATTTAACCAAATCAGAGATGAAAGATAAAACATCAGATCAGTCACCAAAACATCCTGAGCATTGCAAGAGATACATTTATAATCGATTCTCAATTAAATTCAAATAACCAAAGGCAATAGAAGAAATTTCAAGTCACAGACACCACCAAAGGAGGGAGTAATATTCAGAGGGCCAGAGTTGGTGGGAGAGTGTGCTCAGAAGAGAGAGGATGGGGGAATGTAGATGTTATTGGGGGAGGGTGGGAAAATGGGTGCTGAGACTGGGGAAGAAAGTAAGGATAGAGGAATAAAGTGGAGAAATGAATGGTTCTTGGGGATTTAAGGATCTTAGAGTGAAATGTACTGCCCCCAAAACCCCCGAGAAAGCCAAATGTAGTGTCTGAACATTAGTGCTTATGCATAGCTGGGGGGCTGTGTGGCAAGTAACATAGTGGCCGACAGGAGAGACCTCGCTTTAGGTGATTGGTGAGTGAGGGCTCAGAGTGGAGTGGGAGAAATGGTTGGTTAGCCAGCCACACATAGACTGCCAAATATTGGAGACAGATTGCTACTGGGTTAAGGTGTCTATGCTTTATTTATGATCTCTAGATAGGTGAATTAGACTCCAGTGCATGAATTTGCACCGAAGAACATTTGGGTACAAATGCTTGCCTGGATAGGACTTAACATATATTGTGGAATATATGATGTCTTTTGAATTGCTGAGGGGCATGGAATGAGGTAAGTGTCTAAATTTGAATAAAAATTATTGCATGAAATGAACCAAAGCTCAATATATTTTTTTAATTTTATTCATTTCTGTATGTATATGAATGTACTGTCTGCATGCAGGTCTGTGCACCCATGTCGTGCAATGCCGCGGAGGTCAGAAGAGGGCGTCGGATTCCCCTGGAACTGGAGTTCTCCTGGAATTGGAGTTTCGGATGGTTCTCAGCCACCATGTGGGTGCTGGGGATCGAACCCGGGTCCTCTGCAAGAGCAGTCGGTGCTCTTAACAGCTAGGCCATCTCTCCAGCCCTATTTTTTTAAAAAAATGGTTCTTTCATTCCCACCAACAGTATAAGGTGTTTATAATTTAAGTAATTTCTTCCTTTTATAATTGTCCAGTTGTTTATTTTACATATACTGAAGGTTTTTCATCTTATTTCCTAATAATGTATGAGATTTGTAATTTTAATAGCATACTTTGCTTATGTGCTTATTTTCTTCAGTTAAATTTTAAGATACAAGTTCTCTAAGTTGCATATATTCAAACAAATAAGCACATTTCTTCATAAAATGAAAATAAAACAAAATCTATCATATGTTGTCTTCAAGATACACATATTTTCTCAAGAGATATTCACTAACACTTCCTAGGGTTGTCAGGCATACCTCGACGTTATTATGACTACCCAGATGCTTACACTGTATGAAATATTATCTCATCAATAGGCTCTTTTATTTCTCTTACAGCCATACTAATTATAGTATTTATAATCTGAGAAGCTTTCCCATCAAAACAAGAAGTAGCATCTGTAGATGCTACTACTACTAACCTAGAGCGACTTCACGGATACCCTCCCCCTTACCATACATTTGAAGAACCAACTTTCGTAAAAGTAAACTGAGAAAGGAAGGAATTGAACCCCACAAAATTGGTTTCAAGCCAACACCATAACCTTTATGTCTTTCTTTGATATTTCTTTATGAGATATTAGTAAAAAGATTATGTAACTTTGTCAAAGTTGAATAATAGGAATTCTATCCTGCATATCTCTATGGCCTATCCATTACAATATGGTCTTCAAGTTGCCCCTTTGCCTATTATAGAACTTCTACATTTCCATGACCATACACTTATAATTGATTTTCTTATTAGCTTCTTAGTGCTTTATGTAATTTTTGCTATGCTAAATACAAAACTCACACATGCAAGTACCATAGATGCACAAGAAGTAGAAACAATTTGAACTATTTTACTTGCTGTGATCTTAGTCCTAATTGCTCTACCTTCACTCTGAATCCTATATATGATAGATGAAATTTATAACCCAGCATTAATGGTTAAGACTATGGGTCATCAATTATACTGAGGCTATGAATATACAGATTATGAAGATCTCAGTTTTGACTCTTATATAATCCCAACAAGTGAACTTAAACCAGGAGAACTTCGACTCTTAGAAGTAGATAACCAAGTTGTTCTTACAATAGAACTTCTAATCTGCATATTAATCTCATCAAAAGATGTTCTTCACTCCTGAGCAGTCCCAACCCTTGGACTAAAAACAGACGCCATTCCAGGAGGACTAAACCAAGCAACCCTGTCATCCCATCCAGGACTCTTCTATGGGCAATGCTCAGAGATCTGTGTCTCCAACCACAGCTTTATGCCTATTGTCTTAGAAACAGACCTTCTAAAACAGTTTGAAAACTGATCAACTACAATAATTTAGCCCATTGTGAAGCTTTTAGCATTAACCTTTTAGGTGAGAGATAGGGAAACTCAAATTCTCCACAATGAAATGCCACAACTTGATACTTCTACATGAACAACTATAATTCTACTTTTTCTAATTACCCTATTTTTTATTATACAACCAAAACTAGCTAGTTTTAGCTTCTTACCTTCACCCTCTTTAAAAACTGTAGGTTTACCAAAACATCCTCACCCTTGAACTCTAAAATGAACGAAAATCTATTTGGTGCTTTTGCTACCTGTTCTAGTTTGTCTTCCATTGCTGTGACAAAACACTCTGACCGACACCAACTTGGGGAGGAAAGGGTTTATTCAGCTTACATCTCCTGGGTCACAGTTCATCGTTTAGGGAGCCCAAGGCAGGAACTCAGGGCAGGAACCTGGAGGCAGGAGCTGAAGCATAGGCAATGGGGGAATGCTGTTCACTGGCTTGCTCCCTTGGCTCATGCCCAGCCTGCCTTTTTATACAGTACACAACAACCTGCCCAGGGTGGAACTACTCATTGTGGGCTGGGCCCTCCCACATTGCTTGACAATCAGACAATTCTCCACAGATGTGGCCACAGGCCAATCCAATGGAGCCAATTCCCCAATTGAGGCTCCCTCAACCCAGGTGAGTCAAGTTGACACTAAAGCTTTCCAGAAAAATTGACCCCTTGTCAACTTGACACACAAAACACATCACTATTAAACCACCACCTTTCCAGTTCTTATCCCCAAAGTATGAAGTTAACATTAATCACAACCCAAGACAGTACAACCTTAAAAGTCCCACAGTCCTTAAAATGTCCAAACACTTAAAGGTTCACAGTCTATTAAAAGTTTCTTAACTGTGGGCTGCTGTAAAATCCAAAACAAGTACTGTCTTAGTTCAAAGGGAAGAATCAGGCACTCTCAAACAAAACCTAATTCTAGCAAAGTAGTTCAAGGCTGGACACCTGGGATTCGCTCACGATCTTCTGGGCTTCAAAGGGTCTCTGCAGCTCCCCTTCTCTGACTCTACCGTCCATGGCACACACAGCTCATCTCACAGGACCAGGCCGACTCCATTCCACACTTGCCGCTGCTCTTGGTGGTTGTCCCATGGTCCCGGCATCTCCAAAAAGCTGGTGTTGCCACTGAAACTGAGGCAGCAATTTCACCAATGGTCTCTTCTGACCTCTCCTGGTGCAAAGCCTCAGCTTCTCTCCATGACCCCTGTAATCCTGGGGTCTTCACTGCAACCGAGGTGCACTTCCACCAATGGTCTTTCCTGACCTCTCACAGTGCCAAGCCTCGGCTGCTCTCTGTGACCCCCTCAAATTTCAACACTGGAACCATATAGGAGACTCTTACACGTTAACAAGTCCTGCTTCTGGCTCAAGATGGAGTCTCGGGCCCCTTCTGGATCACAGCTTCTGTGTGCTGACCCTGAAGAAATTCTTCCCAGAAGATTTCACCACAGTGATGCTGGTCTCTTGTTACTTACAGCTGATTTTTCAGCCCCAGCTAATCAGCATCAATTGTCCCAGTACAACAAAGATTTCACTTCATGTTCTGGTCTCTTGTCACATACAGCTGATTCTTCAGCCCCAGCTGACCAGAACCCCATAGAATACACAGTCCTGATGATCTCTGCTCCCCTTTGAAACTAGAATCTTCACAAGCCAGGCCTCTATCTTCTACAAATCCTTCAGCAAAACTGCTCCAAGCTCCACAGCAACAATCTTTAGGCATTCAGTGATCTTCCCAGCCCAAAGTTCCAAACGTCTCCACAATCCTCCCCCCAAACACCAAGGTCAGGTCTGTCACAGTGATTTCCCACATCTGATACAATTTCAGTTTGAGTTTGTCTTCCATTGCTGTGACAAAACACTCTGATTGACACCAACTTGGGGAGGAAAGGGTTTATTCAGCTTACATCTCCTGGGTCACATTTCATTATTTAGGGAGCCCAAGGCAGGAACTCAGGCCAGGAACCTGGAGGCAGTACCTGAAGCACAGGCCATGGAGGAATGCTGTTCACTGGCTTGCTCTCCTGGCTCATGCCCAGCCTGCCTTCTTATAAGGTACACAGCAACCTGCCCAGTGTGGCACTACTCATTGTGGGCTAGGCCCTCCCACATTGCTTGACAATCAGACAATACTCCACGGATGTGGCCACAGGCCAATCCAATGGAGCCAATTCCCCAATTGAGGCTCCCTCAACCCATGTGTCAAGTTGTCACTAAAGCTATCCAGCACACTAACCCTACACTCATAGGTTTTCCTAACGTTGTTTTCATTATTTTCTTTCCAAGCATTCTTTTATGTAAATCTAACTGCCTTTTAAATAATCGTTTTTTATCCTTTCAATCATGACTATTTCAGTGAATTACAAAACAAATAATACACACACACCAAAAGACTGCTCATGAACCATTTTACTTATATCACTAATTATTTTTATTGCCTCTACTAATCTCCTAGGCTAACTACCCCACACAATTACTCCTACCACTCAACTCTCAAAAATTTTAGGTTTAGCCACCCCTATATGAGCAGGAGCAGTAATTCTAGGGTTTTGATATAAAACAAAAGCATCTTTAGCCCACTTCCTACCCCAGGAACCCCAATAATCTTAATTCCTACACTCATCATTATTGAAACTATCAGGCTCTTTATTTAACCAATAGCCTTAGTGGTTCACCTTAGCACTAATATTACATCAGGCCACCTACTTATCCACTTAATTGGCAGTGTAACACTAGTCCTCACCTCAATCAGTACCTCCATTGCCTATATTATATTTATTATCCTTCTTCTCCTTAAAATTTTAGAGCTCGCTGTAGCGGTTATTCAAGCCTACATTTTTACACTTCTAGTCAGTCTTTACTTACATGACAACTCCTAATGACCTACCAAATACATGCATATCATATAATTAACCCCAGCCCATGACCATCAACTGGAGCCTAATCGGCTTTCCTAATAACTTCCGGGTTAGTTATATGATTTCATTTTAACCCCTCCCTCCTCTTTATTACTGGACTATTCACCAACATATTAACTATGTATCAATGATGGCAAGACATTATCTGAGAAGGGACCTTTCAAGGCCATCACACTCCCATCTTCTAGAAGGACATAGATCAAATATGAGTCATGCCCTTTTCCTAACTATTATTCTAGGTCTATATTTTATAATTCTCCAAGCATCTGAATACTACAAAACCCCCTTTACAATTTCTGATGGAATTTACAGCTCAACTTTCTTTATAGTAACTGGATTTCACGGACTACACATAATTATCGGAACACCCTTCTTCCTAACCTGCCTTTTATGACAACTAAATTTTCACTTCACATCAAAACATCACTTTTGCTTTGAAGGTGCAGCCTGATCCTGACATTTTGTAGATGTAGTATGACTTTTCCTTTATGTCTCTATCTATTGATGAGGCTCTTATCCTTTTAGTATAGTTAGTACCCTTGACTTCCAATCAGGCAGCCCTAGAATACTCCCAGGAAGGGATAAAAATTTTTTTAATTGCTTTAACTACAAACATTTTTTTCTAGCCCTAATCCTAGTAACTGTAGCCTTTTGACTTCCTCAATTAAATATTTATACAGAAAAAAACAACCCCTTATTAGTGTGGCTTTGATCCACTGGGGTCTGCTAGCCTTCCATCCTCAATAAATTTTTTTCCTTGTCGCCATTACTTTCCTTCTTTTTGATCTAGAAATTGCACTTCTACTTCCTATTCCTTGAGCCCCTCAATCTAATAATCTTATCTCTACTATTACCATTGCCTTATTTTTCATCACTATCTTGTCCTTAAGTTTTCTCTATGAATGACTCTATAAAGGTTTAGAATGAGCTGACCAACTTGTTATTTAGTTAAAAAAATGATTTCCACTCATTAAATTATGGCTTAACCCATGAATACCGTATCACCTCAGCCTTTTTTAATATTATTCTAGCTTTTTTTCTCTCCCTATTAGGAACTTTAATTTTTCATTCACACATAATATCAACACCTCTATGTACAGAAGGCATAATACTCTCTCTATTTCTCAAAATGTCTTTAGCCTCTCTAACCTCTCATTTTACACTCTCATTAATTATCCCTGTTACTATTCTTGTTTTTGCAGCCTGTGAAGCTGCACTAATAGGATCGAAAAATTGTCTAAGCAAATGGCACCAAGAAAAAGCAGGAGTTACTATTCTAATATCTGGCACAATAGACTTGAGTTAAAATGAACCAGAAGATTTAAATATGGTAATTACATTTGGATCATGGGAACAACTGAGTAGGAAGACATTAATATCGTAATTATAACTGCTCCAATATCTTGTGCACCATGTACAGTACTGCTGAACTTTAGAATTGCTGAACTTAAAGAAGTCATTGTGTGAGAGTATGTAGCTTTCTTGGGATAGATTTCCCTTGCTCACTGCTTTTATGAGTTTACTTAAACTTTCCAGTGCCCTCTCATGATTCAATCAAACAGAACCTCATTAGAGAGTGTGGGGATCACACACACAGTGTTAGGGTTTGTATTCTATTTGAGAAACACAAAAGGAACAACTTTTACAATGTTAAAAAATTAGCATAGCTGATGCACTTAAAATTTTTAAGATAGAATTTTCTACAAGTAAAATAATACTAAATTAAATTGTTTTTTTCAGGGGAATACTTCCTTTTATAACTTCAAGCAACAGATTAACTCCAACATGTTAGTAATAGGATATTTCACTTGGACAAAGACCAAAAAGAGAAACATCTGAATCAAATGATATACATCAGATGGACCTAAGAGGTATCTAAAGAACGTTCTTTGCAAACACCAAAATAGTATACATTTCATTCATCTGCTCATGGAGGATTTTTTCTAAAATAAAACACAAAATTGTGTACAAAAATATCAACAAATGTAAAAAATTGATATAACTTTATGTATTCTTTCAGACCACAATACAAGATTAACTTAATTACATAAGCAACTCTAGTCACTACACAAACACATAAACATGGTCCCTAATGAAGAATGTGACAATATATAAATCAAGAAAAAATACAAGTATTCCTCAAACTGAGTGAAAACAATAACAACACAACAAAATATATGGCATACATTTAAAGGAACACTTAGTGGAAAATTTATAGTACTAAATGCTTAAATTAAAAATCAGAAAGAGCCCAAATGAATGACTTACTCGTTCATAATTGAAATTTGGAAAAGTGAGAACAAATTAAACCCCATTTTGACAGATGAAAAAAATTAATAATAATAATAATAATAATAAAGTAAATCAATAAATTAGAAACAAAGAAAACAATAAATGAATAAGTTTATCTGATAGCTGCTTCTTATAAAATAAACAAGCTAGACGTACACTTACCCAACTATTCAAAAGAAAGAAAAATCAAATCCATATAAAAAAATCGGAGATGAAAGGGAAAATATCACAACTGAGAACAGAAAGATCCAGAATATTGTAAGGGACTAATTAACAAGTCTATACTCTCTTAAATTAGAAAATCCAAAAGAAATGAATGAATTTCTAACTTCAATGTATCTATCCAAGTAAAACCAAGAGGAGATTAACAGTTTCAACCAAACTATTACGTATAAGAAAACCAATACATGGCTGGAGAGATAGCCCAGTGGTTAACGGTTAACAGCGCCGACTGCTCTTGCAGAGGATCTGGGTTTGATCCACAGCCCCCACACGGCGGCTGAGAACCATCTGTAACTCCAGTTCCAGGAGAATCCGACACCCTCTTCTGACCTCCACGACATTGCACCACACGGGTGCACAAACCTGCATGCAGACAGTACATTCATACACATAGAAAATAAATAAATAAAAAATTAAAAATAAATAAATAAAAGAAAAAAAAAGAAAACCAAAACAATAATACAAAGTCCTCCAACTTAAAAACAGTTGAGGCCCAGATGTATGTACAGATGAATTTTATCAGAATTTCAAATATCTATGGCCAGAGCTATGAGTTTATTCATAAAGAGAGAAAAAGGGGCCAGGCATAGTGGCTCACATCTTTAATCCTAGCACTTGGGAGGCAGAGGCAGGCAGATCTCTGTGAGTTCAAGGCCAGCCTGGTCTACAGAGTGAATTCCAGGACAGCTAGAGCTACAGGGAAACCCTGTATCAAAAGAGAGAGAGAGAGAGAGAGAGAGAGAGAGAGAGAGAGAGAAGAGAGAACTCCCAAACTCATTCTATGAAACCACTATGGCTCTATTACAAAGCCAGGTAGAACCTACAATACAGCCTCTACATTTAAGGCTCAGAAACATAGCAGAAGAGGTGGCAAAGGGAATATTAATCCATTTCTCAGTACTCACCAGGGAAGGTCCCTCATGTAAGAGATGGTGATTAACACAGAGACTTGTCAACCTGTAAAGAATAAGATACTGCAGAGGGAGTATCCCTGAATAGCAGTTCTAAACCTTAGCCATTACTACTTGAAACAGCTCAGGATTATGTCAGAGTTTACTGTCATCTGAATAGTCCTTTATACATGTGTGGCCAACATCCAAATGCTATTTCTTGGTCTTCTCTCCCTGGGTTAGCTCCAAGACTGTCCCCTGGCTACAGGCCAACAGTCTCTAGGCTTAGCTCTGGCAAGCAGAGGAGAGGGACGGATGGTCAGGGATTTTAGCTGACGAAATAGAAAGATAAGGACAGACATATAGACATACAGTCATACAGACACAGAATCAGAGTAAGCCCCAGGAAATAGATTCAACTATAATGTTGAAACTCAAAGCTTTTTTACTAACCTAGGCATGGGCAGGACATGTGCACACAATTGGGGGCTGGGGCAGGTAATCGGGACAAGGGAACTTCAGGCTAAAATCCAGATCAGAGTTTTTTCCTGAGAGATCAAAGGGCAGTCCAGACTTTCACAGGTCTATGAGAATCATCAGGGGTCAATGCTGTCAGGTAACTGCTTTTAAGTACTTCTGCCAAAAGAATATCCACAGGATTACTGGTGAAAAGAAGCAGGAAAACATTAAGAATCAAGGATGGTAGATGAGCACAATGAAGCTGTTTTCCAGGCTGCTTAGAACTTGTTCATATGAACTTAATAGCAATGGTGACAACATCCACAAGATCCATGCAAGTATTAACCAGAAAAAAAACAGCATAGAAGAAGAAATATTAATAAGAAGACTTAACCTTACCTAAGGAACTATTGGGAACTGATCATTCTTTTTTTTTTTTTTCATCTATTTGAGACAGGGTCTCCCTGTACCCCAGCTGTCCTGGAACTCACTCTGTAGACTAGGCTGGCCTTGAACTAATAAAGATCCACCTCTCTCTGCCTCCCGAGTACTAGGATTAAAGGCGTGCACCACCATGCCTGGTGAGAGTTGGAATTCTTTAAGGGAGTGATGCTAAATAAACTGGCCAGGTTCCAGTTGGGCACTCACTCAAGTTCCAGTGGGGACACTCGCACCAAGGTACAAATGGAGAAACATTGTTGATTCAACAAGTCTCGAAAAGACACACACAAAAAAAAATGTGAAAGAATTTGGGGCTGGAAAGATAGCCTAGCAGTTAAGAGCACCCACTGCTCTGGCAGAGGACCCGGGTTTGATCCCCAGCACCTACATGTTGGCTGGGAACCGTCTGTAACTCCAATTCCATGAGAATTCCAGTTCCAGGGGAATCCAAAACCCTCTTATGACCTCCACGGCATTGCACGACTTGGGTCCTCAAACCCACATGCAGAGAGTACATTCATACACATACAAAATAAATAAAATTTTAAAAAAATTTATAAAAAACGTGAAAGAATGCATGAAATCTGGAGGAGGCCTATAGTGATTGCAGATATGGTTGGAGTCTAAATATGATTAAATGATAAATATGTATGAAGCAAAGCATGCTACCGTCTTATGTCAGAATCTCCTTGAAAAATTAAACTTCCCTTGAGACCATAGCTAACCATGGAAATAAATAATAATCTAGTTGTCTGATAAAATTTCAACTTTCAAAAGTTAAAAGATTTTCAACCTAAATACTGGAGTTGAGTATAATACAATCTTGTACCCCATCAAAGTTAAGAAAGGAATTAAAATTAACACAGTGTATAGTTATTTAAGGAGATATTGTGTGACAGTATGTAGCCTTCTTAGGGTAGATTTTCTTTGCTTAGTGCTTTTATGAGTTTGCTTAAACTTTCCAGGGCCTCCACATGCTTTAATCAAACAGAACCTCATTAAAGAGGGTGGGGGTCACACATACAGTGTTAGAGTATGTATTCTATTTGAGGAAGACAAAAGGTACAGCTTTTACAATGTTCAATCTTTTATTATTTTTATTTTTATTATAATAGTTTTATTGGTGTTTTGTATATTTCAGGCATTATTTTTCACTTTGGTTTAGGGATATTCCCCTTTCCCTTCCTCCCACCCCAACCCAGTTCATACATTCTGCCATACATGCATGTTCTGCATCTTACTCTCAGTCTTTTTAAAAGTTTTTCTCTGCAAATGTTTATTGTTTAGGGAAGAATTTAACTATATCAGTCTGTTATTTGATCCAGTTCTTATGTTGTTGTGGTTCCCTCACAATTGTATTGCTCCAAAATTTCCCTAGATAAATGTCATATGTGTACCAGAATTATATCTTCCAGGAATAAACTGTATGCTGATGCTGATGTATGTTTAGGGGTTCAAGTTATTCAATTTAATTTTATATTACTCTAAAATATGAATATATATCATCTGCCCATATACATTGATTAACATATTTGAAACTAAGTTTTAAGTTAAATATAGGGCTCATTAAGAGAATCACATCAGGAGCAGGGCAGGGCTCAGGACAAGCCCGCCACCGCTCCAGGAAGGAAAGGAAGAGACTTTCAGTATCCAACATATAAACAAAAGTGAAAGCCTGAAAACTAGACAAGTCAGCCCTCCATAAACAACGAGGAGGGAAGGAAGGGGAAAAAAGGCATTGGAAGGAGGCAAGCAAAATAAAACAAGCTTTCAGCCTTCAACAAACTGAAAAGGCATTGGAGACTTGAATCACAAAAGGGAAACCCACATGCCAGGGAGAAGACGAAGAGACAACATGGGAAATGTACAGGATAATTCTGCACCAAGCTCTACCAACCTGGTAGAAGACAGCTACAATAAGATCCCCCTGGAGGTGACCCCAGAAACAGACCTTAGAGAAATAATTGCAGACCTATGCAGAGAAATTAAAGAACATAAATAAGAATTCAGAGAAGTAAAGAGAGAGAATGAAAAACTCAAAAAGGACCTAGAGGGATACAATGACAAACTAAAGGAAGAACTCAGAGAAGTAAAGAGAGAGAATGAAAAATTCAAAAGGACCTAGAGGGATAAATGACAAACTTCGGAAAGTACTGAAGGAAGAGATTGACAACCTCCAGAAAGAACGAGAGAGAGAAAAAAAACACTACCATGAGGAAGTAGCAACACTGAAAAAGGATGCCAACAACGAAGTAAGGAGCACCAAGAAGAGATTGAGAACTCATAAAGAAATGGATATATTAAGGAAAATCACAGGATGAAATGAAAGGAAAGACACAACAAAAAAAAAAGGAAGAAAGGAAAGGAAGCCTCAGAAATAGAATTGGAGGAAGCAGGAACAGAAGAATATCAGCTTCTGGAAGAATACACACACAGAGCAAACTAAAAAACGTCAAATAAGATTATGAAGACACAGTTTAGAAATACACGAACTCCGGAACAACAGGAATCATGGGTACCAGCTATGAAAAGATCAAACCTCTGCATCATAGGAATAGAGAAGGAGAAGAATCCAAGGAAAAAGGTATTTATTCGGTCAGATCTTCAATAGAATAGTAGATGAAAACTTCGCCAAAATAAAGTAGACAAACCCATTCAAATACAAGAGGCACACAGGCGCTCCAAATAGGCAAGATCAGAAAAGGAACTCACCATGCCATATCATAGTCAAACAATGCTAGCTGCCCAAAACAAAGATAAAATTCTGAAGGCCACAAAGAAAAACAAGTCACATGACAAAGGGAAACCCATCAGAATTACACGTGACTTCTCTGCCAAAACTATGAAAGCAAGGAAGAAGATGGAGCAAAGCATCCCTAGTCGGTTAACGGACTATGGATGCCAACCATGACTGCCTTCCAGAGAAAAATGTCAATTACAATTGAAGGAGAGAGAAGAATCTTCCAAAACAAAAACAATATGATAGAATACAAGTCCAGAAAACCACTCTTCATAAAAGTGCTTGGCATTCAAGAGGCAGAAGCAGAGGAGCAACTATCCTCAAACACCTTAGGAAAAGAAACTAAATAAAATAACTATAAACCATAGGAGTAGAAATAAGGAAGACTAAAAGTCCAAATGGATAATAAGGGTGAAAGGGAGAACATCCATCTTTCACATTATAATTTAAATATTAATGGGCTGGAACTCCCCAATCAAAAGACAAAAACTGGGAGAATGGATAAGGAAGATGAAATCCATCTATATGATAGTTCTGCAATGAGGAGAGGGCCATCTCAAATTCAGTCCAAAGGGACAGACATCAACTTTAAGGTGAGGAAGGAAGAAAAATATTCCAAGGCAAATGGTATAAAAAAGAAAACAGGTGTCAACTAATCTAATATCAGAAAATTGACTTCAAAGCAAAAGAAATCAAAAAGAGACAAAGAGGTCATTATATCTTCATTAAAAGAACAATCAACGATGAAGATCTCACCCTCACAATCATGAATAATATGCATACCAAATGCCAGCGCACCAAAGTTTGTAAAGAAAACTCTTCAGGTCTCCAAGTGCTCATATTTATACCCGCCAGCCACTAATGTTCAGGGATTTCAATACCCCCCGCAACTAAGTGCCTTTAGGCAGAATCAACAGGGGAGAAGAATACAGAGAGACATCTGACGAATGAATACAATACACACTAAATGGAGCTCAGAGTCATCTATCAAATATTCCAACCCAAACACCAGGAGAATATACAACTATGTCTACTACAGCCCGCCATGGATCATCTCCTAATAATAGATCATAATACTGGGACACAGGGGAAAAACTCAACAAATACATAAAAGATTGAAATAATCTCTGCATTCTTTAGACCACAGTGCAATAAAAATCAATACAAACACCAGGATAACGCTAACAACCTACAAGAACACATCGAGACTAAACATAACTCTCAGGAATATATGGATGGCCTCATAGGGAAATAAAAGAAAGAATTAAAACCATTCCCAGGCACTGAATGACAATGATAATTCAACACAGAAAAACCTATGGACACTTTTAAAAGCAGTCCTCAGAGGAAAGTTTATAACTCTAAGTGCCCTACATTAAAAAAAAAAAACAGAAAGAGCACAAGTGAAAGCCAATCTAACACTACAGCTAAAAGTACTTGGAGACAACACAAAATGAACCCTAAACCCAAAAAAAACAGGAAGAAATAACAAAAATCAGAGCAGAGATTCATGAAATAGAACAAAGAAAACCAATAAAAAAAAATCAAATGAATCTCTAAAAGTTGGTTCTTTTGAGAGAATAAAACTAAGATAGACAGACTCTAGCCCAGTTAACCAAAAGAAAAGTAAAGGAACAATCCAAATAATGAGAATCTGTGGTGAAGGGAAATTAGTCACAACAGATTAATGAAGATCCAGAAGATCTTATGGGAATATTTCAAATACCTATATTCTACCAAGTTTGAACCTAGAAGAAATGGATGAATATCTGAAATCTTGGGAAATCACAAAAGCTGCAAGCCAAGAAGAGATCGGCAGCTTTAAACAGACCATAACATATAAAGAAATTGAGATGTAATAAAGTCAGCCTGCGCCAAACAAAAATGCCTCAGGCCAGTGGTTTCAGCAGCAAGAAATTCTATAAAATATTTCAAAAAGGACTTACAACCATTAATAACCAAGTTGTTTAGAAGGATAAAACGAGGAAGTAGTCTCTCCCAATTCCTTCTCTATGAAGCCAGAACTCACTCTAAATACCTAAACAAAGGCAAAGATTGCAACTAAAAGGAGAACTAATAGACCCATCTCCATAATGACCACAGATGCCAAAAATTCTAAATAGGATACTGGAAAATCGCATACAGAACCACAACAAGAATATCATCAATCATGACCAAGTAGGATTCATTCCAGTGATGCAGGGCATAGTTCAAGCATCAAATCAATAAATATCATTCAAGCATATATAACGGACTGAAAGACAAAACACATCATCATCTTCTCAATTGACGTGGAAAAATCCTTTGACATCCAGCATCCGTTCATGTTTTAAAGTTCTAGAAGGAATGAATTGGAGGGCATCATAGCCTTAAATGCTAATCAAAAGCCATATAACGAAACTCCACAGCCAATCATCATCCTAAAGAGATGGGGAAACGACAGAGCATGTCGATCCCTTTAAGGTGTAGGACCGGCAAGTGCTGTTCCTGTCACCAACTTTACCGTTTTTACATAGTGCTTCGAAATCTCTGCTGGAGGTAGCAATAAGCGACAAGAAGATGGAAATTAAAGGAGTTTCTAATTGGAAAAGATTAAGTCAAGCTATCCCTTTTGTGCTGATGATATGATTATCTACTAGGATGTTGAATACTCCACCAGGAGAACTCCTAGAAACAATCTAGGGCTTTCAGTAAGGTGGGCAGGATGCAAGATTAACATAGAAAAAATCAGTAGCCTTTCTTCTCACCTGAACCACGTAGGGGAGCTGAAGAAGGGAGTACAAGGAGATCTATTTCCCACTCAAATAGCCTCAAAAAAAAAATACTAGGAACAACCTAACCCAAGACAAGGACCTCTACACAAAAATTTAAATCTCTGAAGGAGGAAATTGAAGAGGACATCAGGAGATGGACAAGACCTCCCTGATGCTCATCGGATTTAGGGAAAACAAATATAAAGTAAAATGTCCATTCCTACCTAACCTTGCTATTAGATCTTAATTGCAGATCCCAAATGCAAAACTCCAAGATCTTCTTCACATGTTTGGAAAGAAGAATCCTCAATTTCATTTAGAAAAAAGACCCTCGGAGAATAGCCAAAAGCCAAATCTCGGCGAAAGAGCAATAAAGCGGGCGATTGCTATGATAAGACCAGAGCGCTATAAAACTACTACGAGGGCTATAGTCATAAAAACAGCTTGTTACTGACAGAACTGACCAGCTTGACCAATAGGAACATTAACTTGAAGATCTAAAACGAGATGCACATACAATTTCAGCCATCTCAATATTTGAGTAAGGAGGCCAGAAGACTCACTTGAGTAGAAAGACAGCATTTTAGCAAGTGGTGCTCGGGCAAACTGGATTACCACTGTAGAAGAATGAAATTTAAACCCCTACCTCGTTCACCACTGCCTTGCACAAAAGTCAATTCAAAGTGGATCAAGAGAGACTGCACGTGATATCCTAAACTCTGGAGGTGATAGCAGAGAAACTTGGCAGCAGATTTACAAGACGTAGGTGTAGGAAACGACTTCTTAAATCAGACAGCAACTGATCAGGAAATCATCAGGTTACGTCAACTATTGACAAATGGCACTCATTAAACCTCAAAAGCTTCTGTAACATCAAACGAAACAATAAAGGAAGTGAAGTCAAATCTCACAGACTGGGCGAGGGAAACATTCACCAGTGATACTCTGACAAAGCATTAATCTCTAGAGTATACAGCTACTCAAATAACAAAGAAGAAGAAAAAAAAAAAGAATCTTGGTTTTATTTTTCTGTGAGGTAAATCATTAGAGACTTCACTGAGGAATGGATTCGAGATTGTGCTTCGGCGTGAGACACCTTTAAGGCAAGTGTTACACCATCGCTAATTAACTTACGAATGCAAATTTGAAAACCAACTTTAATATTGCATGCGTTACCTCACCGCTGTTACAAAGACTGGGCTAGGATTCAAGAACAAATGAGTGCCAACGTGACTGGTAGGAGGGTGTGGGGGCAAAGGGGAACTACTCATGCATGTGCTGGGTGGGGTTAAGTGGTAAAGCTTGTGCAGCCACTTAGTGGAAAACAGTGTGGAGAAGACGCCTTAGAAGACTCAATGATTCCTGCCATTTGATCCCAGTCACTACCTACGCCTCCTGGTTAATATACCACGAAGATCATCTTACTGCAGAAGATACATGCACAATCATGATTTAATGGCCACTTGCTGTTCACAGATAGCAAAACTGGAATCAAAACCCAAATGTCCCTCACTGACGGGTGGATAGAGAAAATGTGGTCATGTACACAATGGAATTCTATGCAGCATCAAAGAAAGACCATAAATCTATTGACTTTGCCAGGTAATATTGGATGCTGAGCTTGAAGACATCATGTTAAGTGAGTACCACAGTCCCAGAAAACCAAGACGAATATGGTATCTCTCATATGTGGCCGCTAGTACCAATAACCGTTATAAAATATTCTTGTGTGAGGGATATTGCATTATTAAAGCATCAACAACAGAAGATTCGCTATAGAAGAAGGCTTGACGAAATGGTGGACTTCGGGTAGGCGGTGGGAGGGGTGGGGAGAGGGATCCACAGGTGTTATTACATTTGGTGCATCTTTTTCAATTGACTGTGAGTTCAACAAGTATCCAGTTTTTTGCCAGATTCCTGTCTACAGGATACTGGTGTTTTAGGACTCAGTAAATGTAAAAATATCTATATCAAACAACATTGGTTTGAAGGGCTGGCAAACGGTAATTCTGCGCACGGTCTGGTTTAAATTGTCATCCAAATAAATTGCTCTTGTCCACATCAGCTTTAACTAAAATCTGTATCACAATTACTTTGGGATTGGCAAAAACAAATGTTCTCTATAATAGCTTTGCGTGTCATATAGTACTCAACTGGTAGGATCTCTTTCACCTATATGGATTAATGTTCAACTCAAAAAAATAAAAGCTTTGTTCAAGTTAATATCACATACAGTAACCCAAACAGCAATGGGTGAACTTGATGAATCTGTGCCTTGATTCATCTCTAATTAGGGTATTGTATACCCGACTATCTAAACATAGTGCTTTTGAGACACATGGAGTACAAAAGATAAAAACCTTTAAATAAGAAAAGAAGGTGGTATATAGATATAGAGTATGGAAATTTTTTGTATAAAACACTTTGGCAACCTCAAGTCTTAATCAGACTCCTGTGTGGAAAGGATTTGTTATTGTTACGCAACAGGCTCCGAGTATACTCAATAATGGCTGAAGCAAAGAAAAATCAGCGTCTTTGACCGTGAGGTAGGATATATCTCAGAATAGTGCCGAAGAAGGATAGATGAACTCCTCTGGGCATTGAAGGGAAGAATATCCGTAGATTAGCTGCGACATCAAGTCCCCTCTGTGGTATCATCATCTAGTAACCAACTATTTATTGATATCTACGAAGCTTCACTTCTGAGGGCTGGCCGTCAAGGGTTTTAATACAATGAGACTTTCTTTAAACTTCCCCCCATTAAAATAAGGAGAAAATATGAATGATGATGAAGTGTATCGTTCTCAAGCTGTAGATTGGAGCCAGCTGTTTATAGAGGTATTCTCTTTGTACAAATCAGTAAAAACTTGCCTTCTTTTATTGAACTATGGCATAGAAACCTCGAAAAAGGATTATTTCTCTATTTCAGCGGAAACCAATAATGTTAGTCATCCTAGAGCTAATGGTGCACTTAAATATATATAATACATGTAGCTCTGAGCATCAATCAGTGGAGATGTTATTACTCCGTAAGGAGATGTTGGCTGGGGGGTCCAAGCCCCCAAAATGGTAAAGGCTTCTTACCTCTAAACCAGTTTACCTGCAAGAAGAGAGGCAAAAAAAGCCCTGCTGTTGAAGACATGACATTAACATGGGAAGATGTATTGAGACCACAAATACAAGTATACAGATGGTCTCCTCTGGAATGCCTAGCGAGTGTTAAAAGACCACTAAAAGCCAATAAAGCAATTATATAGGTCTCCTTGAGTCCGGCAAGTGACAAGACTCCTCCATCAGCACAGCTACATCAGTCTCCCTGGAATCTGAGATGGACGGGGCACATATGTCTGATATCAATCTATATTGCGATAGTTAGTAATTACTGCGCTTGGAGGAATAACCCACGGCTGATGCACAAGCTTAAATATATATGGTTAGGAGATGTTATAACCACACGAAGACACTGATATTACTCGCCACAAGGACAAAAGATGTAGGATCATAGAATTTGAACAATACCTCAAACATCTGTGTTATATTCCAAAGTAACCTACATAAACAATTAGTACTGTTTAATACTTGTATATCGATACCTGTGTGTGCTCATTAGTATGATCGAAAAGCTATATATTAGTACTGATTAAACATACTAAATATCTAATGCATGTGTTCAATTAGGCTGGGATCTGATAAGGTCTATGTCTGGACGAATACTGCGCAGACCATGAAGGAAACATCCAGAACTGACTAGAGACCAGACATCAGCTCCAGAACGAAGTAGATTCAGCCGTGTATTGATTGGGGATCAGGCGTGACTGTAGTGCGCGGTGAGTTGTCGCAGTCTTCCGGGCAGCTCGCTGTTTTGCTTCTCATCCCCCTGTGTCCCTTTTCTAAAGCCTAGGGAACAATCTTGCGGAACGAGGGGGCATGGTAGAATGTAGGGCTGTGAATGAGGTTAATGGTAAAACTACAAACAATAATAGACTGGATACTCATTTGATCAAGTTGATTGACTATACACATGCCCACCCTTGCTGGATGGTGGGACACATGAGCTGGCTGGTGGGGTTTGGGCACAACTGCTTGGCAATTGGGTTTTAACATGAAAGGATGCTTGTACTACAAATTATCACTTATTTTCAAAAAGAAAATGAAACAAACAAAAGCAGCAGCATGATGCAGAAAATAGTATATTTTATTTTTTTTTTTATTTTTATGGCAGAATGCATGATCTGGATGGGTAGGGGTGGGGTGTGGGGGAAGCGGAAGGGAAATATGGCCTGAACTGAATTGGAAATATGTATGAAATGGAAAAGCACAAAGCATCAATTAAAAAAAAGATAATCACATCATAACATTACACTTGCATTCAGAGAGAAAGAATTATAACAATAGAATGTTCCTCAGCAGCTTGCGTCTTTCAATTGAGGATTTGGTACTAGCATCAACAAATGAAGGAACGCTATTTCCCTACTGTTTTTTTTTTTTTTTTTTTTTTTTTTTTTGGTGGGGGTGGCCATTACTTCACTTAGCATACTTGGCTTCGAATTCCCATCCATTACGGCTGTGAGCACGCCTCACTCGCATATCATTTTTTTACCGCTTTAGCAAGAGAATTCATCTGCATGGGATGGGGTAAGGAAATACCCATATTTTTGTTTACACACTCAGCGAGTTGTGAGTGTGCATTTTGTTGGTTGTCACCATCTTGCTATTGTTACACAGGTAGCGGCTCGCAATATAGGTCATTTTACTCTGTGAGTGGGTTATCCTTATGTCTGTGATGGATGTCTCTTTGTGGGTAATAATACCTGGGCAGGAAGTTGGCACGTGGTTGGGTCGGTAGTCTGGTCTCATTTTTTTCAGTCTTTTAAGGAGTTCTCCAACTGCTTTCCACAGTGGTTGTATGAGTTTTTAAACTGTGCACCAGGAGTGGATGAGTGTGTTCTCACTTTCCCACAACCTCTCTGGCACTTGGTGTCTTTTGTTTTCTTGTGCATCCTGTAGGCCAGTCTTAATCAGCAAGTTAGAATGATGATCGTGAAGTAGTTTTCATTTTTGCATTTCGCCTTAATTATTATGATGAAGTTTTTGTAAGCACTTTTTTTAATAGACTGTTTTCTTTCAGCCATCTTTACTTGCTTACTGTTGAAGTCTCTGTTAAGCTCTCTTGTTTTGAAGAGGGTCATATTGTTATCTTCTTTGTTTTCTAGTATCTTCGGTTAGATCCTTCTCGCTGGAATTAGTAGCTTTCTGGTCCAGTGATGGAGTACTGCGTGAAGATGTGATCTTCCTCATCTCTGGGTCGTTTCTTTCACTTCCCTGTATGGTGTATTCTGTCTTTCACTGTATAGAAGCGTTTTGGTAGCTCTGAATATATGAGATCACTCGCGCAACTGCATGGTACGACCTTAGGGCCTCGAATGCATACTTCTTATGTGTCCGTGGCCAGTGTGGCTGCTGTATTATTTAGCGCAAGTTCTTTTCTAATATACCTAATGTCGTTGTAGATTTGTCCACCGAAACTTTTTCTTCTATCACGCTTCAAGAGTTTCAGGTTGTCAGCGTTCGAAGTTCTTTGGCTCTCACGTTGTGAGATGATTTGTACCAGGGTGAGAGCGTAGCGGGTTTTGAGTTTTGTGTCTTTCCTAGCATCATAAGTGGTTCCAGTTGTTGGCCAGGGATAGCAGAAGATTGCTAATCTTTTCCTTCAAATGGAGCGCTTGTTTTGGCCCCTTTTAGTTCAAATTGAAAACGATTTGGAGGTGGGCTGAAATTGCATTGTGTCATTTGGATTTAATTCATGCGTAAACACAATTGGTCAAGTGTCTGTTTTTGTACCATGCTGTTTTTATGAACATAGCCCTGTAGTATAGCTTTAAATCTGGTAGGTGATCTCCCTGTTATTGTATTTTCCCACTACAGTGGTTTCTTTAGTCTTAGTTTTGGGGTCTTTTGTCTTTCCATATGTGGAATTTCAGGATTTTTTTCCAAAGTCTGTGATGAATCTCATGGGGATTTTAAAAATGTAGGATGTTGCATTGAATCTGTATATTAAGTTCGTGCTAGGAATTGAACATACTCTACTAATAGTTAATTGTTAAATCAAGAGCACTCGGGATATCGTATCATATATATCGTTTTGATATTCTACTGTTTTTCCAATCTCCTACCTTCAGGGGGTTTATAAATTTTTGATGTGTAGAGTATCATTTGGGTGTCTTTGGATTTAAGGTTTCTTCACAAGGTATTGTGGAGAGTGGGGAAGGTCCTCCTTTTTTATTCCTTCTCCAGTTTCTGTTGTTGGTGTAAAGAAGGGTACTGATTTTTCTAGGTTCAATCCTTTTGTATCTTGCCATTTACTGATACTCATTAATTGTTTCTAAGGAGTTTTGGTTGGATCGGTGTGTTTTAGCAATTCCTCCGATGTAGCTATCATATCATTCTGCGCGGAAAGGAGATAGTTTTAGATCCTTCCTCTTTGTTTGACGCATTACAGTTAGTCGTGTTATTTCCTTTCCTATTCCTTATTATCCTAGCAAGTATTTAAAGCACTATANATACAGATGGTAGATGCCATGACCATCCCAGCAGAACCTCCTCATACAGCTGGCAGATGCCATGACCCATCCCAGCAGAACCTCCTCATACAGATGGTAGATGCCATGACCATCCCAGCAGAACCTCCTCATACAGCTGGCAGATGCCATGACCCATCCCAGTAGAACCTCCTCATACAGCTGGCAGATGCCATGACCCATCCCAGCAGAACTTCCTCATACAGCTGGTAGATACCATGACCCATCCCAGCAGAACCTCCTCATACAGCTGGCATATGCCACATGACCATTCCAGCAGAACCTCCCCATAAAGCTGGTAGATGCCATGACCCATCCCAGCAGAACTTCCTCATACAGCTGGCAGATGTCATGACCATCCTAGCAGAACCTCCTCATACAGCTGGCAGATGTGTACCTGAGTCCAGGTTAAGAACATTAATCTAGTTAGGGAGATAGGATTTTAGTTTTCCCCTAACTCAAAGTCTATGGTGTGCATGACATCTGATATGGGTACACATATAGTAATGGGTATACACATTACTATAATAGGAAAATCAGACAATTATTGTCAGATTTTAGCAGTAAGGTAAAGTCAGCAGAGGACTGCGGGATATAGATAATCTTTCCATAAACCAAATTAGTGAGCTGTGGTGCTAGAAGAATCCAGAAGTTATCTAAACCAAGCCATGCTTAGAGAGTAATAGTGAACATCATTTAAATTCTGTCAATAGATCCACACATCACTCAAGTGATGCTTACAAAATATTTCTAGCCAAACCCCCAAAACTAAAAAAAATTGGTAACTATTTTTTCTTTTTTTTTTCTTTTTTTTCTGAATGGTTTCCAAAATTTTGACCTATTTCCCCGTATCTATAACGATACCCCCCCCACACACTCTTTCCCCAGAGAATCCGGTCAACTTTTCAAATCCCCTTAAAAAACTTTTACCCTGTTAATGTAGCTTAAAATAAAGCAAAGCACTGAAAATGCTTAGATGGATAATTTATCCCATAAACATAAAGGTTTGGTCCTGGCCTTATTATTAGTTATAGGTAGATTTACACATGCCAGACTCCACACCCCAGTGTAAAATCCCTTAAAATCTTAACCTGACAAAAAGGAGTGGGTATCAAGCACACTAACAGATGCTAAAGACACTTTGCCTAGCCACACCCCCACGGGTTACAGCAGTGATAAAACTTAAGCAATAAATGAAAGTTTGACTTAGTCATACCTTTTAGGGTTGGTAAATATCGTGCCGGCCACCGCGGTCATACGATAAACCCAAACTAATAATCATACAGCGTAGGGCGTGTAAAAAGACCTAAGACTAATAGAATAGAAAATGGCCCCTTAAGTAAAATTTTCATGGCCCTCATAATAATCAATGACGAAAGTATTCCTAATAAACTTGATACACGAAAGCTAAGATCCAAACTGGGATTAGATACCCCACTATGCTTAGCCGTAAACCCAGGTAATTCTTTTAACAAAATAGCTCACCAGGGGACTACTAGCAACTGCTTAAAACTTAAAGGACTTGGCGGTACTTTACATCTGTCTAGAGGAGCCTGTCTGATAATCGATAAACCCCGTTATACCTTACCACCTGTTGCTAATTCAGCCTATATACCGCCATCTTCAGCAAACCCTGTCAAGGAATAACAGTAAGCCCAATGATTTTCCCATAAATACGTTAGGTCAAGGTGAAGCCCATGAGGTGGACAACAATGGGCTACATTTTCTCTTCAAGAACACACAGAACCTTTTTTGAAAATAAAAGGCGAAGGAGGATTTAGCAGTAAATTAAGAATAGAGTGCTTAATTGAACATAGCAATGAAGTCCATACACACTGCCCGTCACTCTCCTCAAGTATTAAACTTTCACCCTTACCTAAAAATAACAAAGAAAAATTACAGAAATAATACATACTTAATAGCAAATTATACTTCTGTAGCCATAGAAACTACTTTCTGGTGAGATGGTTTCCTTGGGGTTCTAATTTCACCATTAAATCTTAAACTCATTGCACGACACGGGTGCACAAACCTACATGCAGATAGTGCATTCATACACATACAAAAATAAAATTACAAAAAAAATTTGAAACTCAGACGCCAGAAACAGTTGCCAACAATAGACAACCAAGGGGAAAATAGCATCTTTTGAAGTAACTATCAATTCTCCAAAGAATCAACAATTATCCCAGCGGCTGTTGGAAAGCTCAGAAGCTACAGAAGTATACTCTTGTCCTTCAACTTCTGGGAAGGGGACCAAAGAGAACAGCAACATGCCAGAGGCACAGTTCCCCATGGGAAAACTTGACCATGTTCCTGGGAACAGTAACAATGACCTATCAGACTCATCTGTAAGAGCACAGTAAAAACATCCATTGTTGGCATTCAAAGCCAAAGGGGAAACCAGCACTCCTAAGGCAAGATGGGAGACGCCCACAGGAGAAACTGGTGACCTGGATCATGTGCACAGCAGCAGAGTCAGGAAAGATCTGCCTCAAGAGGGTGGAAGGACAGAACGGACTCCCATAAGCTGTCCTCCGACCCCAACATGTACGTGGGTAGCATGTCTCCCTCCCCCCCATAATTAAAAAAAAACTGGGAAAATAAAACAAGTGGGATCTATGAAGAGAAATAGCCCACCCACTGAAGATTCTACCTGGAGGCTGTATAGGAGATATACCTTCATATAAAAAGGAACCAAAATAAAATGTAGGAAATTAGCATTCAGCATGAATTTGAATAATAATAAACAACTGAAAATACAAGAATGGCATAAAGGGAAAAAAGCACAAGACCCAATGACAACAGTCTGGGGTGAAAAGGAAGCAGCTGGCAGAGCTTTCTAAGAGTAAAAAGAAAACCCGCACAGGCTAGGAACACTGCTCAGCACATCTGAGTCCTTCATTTACTGAGCGCGTTAGACCCCTAGCACACAGGGCCTCCATTTCTGTGCTTCCCTGGGTCCACATCGTTTGCAAGGTGGAGTTACAGTACTTCATGTAGAGGTGCAACCTGTGGAGATTAGTTCAGTGTAGAACACTTGCCCGGCATGCACAACGAAGACCTGGGATTTGATTCTCAGCACAAGGGAGAGAGAACAGCTCGGGGGAGACAGAGAGCCAGGTGATCCAAAAACTTCTGGTCAGCAGACTTGAACACAAGTGTACCTCGAGAGACTTGGCTTGCTTCTGTTCTGTCTCAGATGCCTATGGCTGTCATGAGAAGAAGTGGCATCTGTGGAAAACAGAGGTCTCCTAGCCAGCGCCCAGCAGGAACACCCAAATAACCAGTCAGACACACGAGGGAGAACAAAAAACTGCCCATTTAAACTCAGCCTAAATGACAACTTGCTCAACATACAAGGTTTCAAACCAGTAAGCTGTGGATCGAAAGCCATGAAATGTAATCACTGAGGTGACAGTTAATGTGGGAGGAAAAATATTTATAATGAAAACACGCCCACTGATATATGTACAGCTTCAGAATTCTGCAATGGAGCAAGTAACAGGAGCCTGAAGGGCAAATGACGGACCCTGCTCTAGCACGACCTCTGTTGGAGTGACCAAGGTCACCCAAGATAACCGCTGCCTTTCCTAGAGTGAGAAAACCACAGTCAGAGCTGAGGTCAACAAATCCAGGCCCTCAGAGCATTCCGCCTTACTAGCAGTGTTCACTCACCCTGGAGTCTGAAGTCACCAACATAATACTTGCTATGCTCTCTACCAGGTACCCTTCCCATATGTTCTTTCTCAAGACTCTGAAGTTGGGTGCCTTCCCAGTAAAAGGAATCCAACAGTGGTAGTCAGATGCTGCCCCCTGCTGGACATACGAACATCTCCCCAGATCTCTGATCACTTGGACCTCACTGGACTGTCTAGGCAATTAATCTGATCTTAGACAATTATGGATGACCCCTTTGTTTTAATAGAACGTCATATACAGTTTTTCCTTACCACAGCCTTAGCTTTTCTGTGATGAGGATATCTACCATTAAAATTCTTAGCTAATATTACTCTGGAATACTGGCTAATCCAGACACAACTCCCAGGAAAGAGAAATAAATTTTCATTTGTGGATATTATAATTAGATATATCAAACTCTATAAAATGATCTACAATAATTATTGAGAACAGCTCAGATTTGAAATAAATATTCTTGCTAAAATCAGTACCCATCCATTATGCCAGTGAAAGTCAGAGAATGCATCTTTTTTATTCACAATAGCAATAAAAAAACATACACACCAGGGACACCCATAGCATGAGATGTCAGGTAAACATCCGTATCATTCCACAGAGAGGGGTTGGCAGGGAAGAAGAGCAAAAAGAGGGCAATGCTAAATAATACTAAACAAAACCCGACAGACAGACAGACAAAGGGCAGACCAGGGACCAGAATCCAGGATTTCCAGATGAAAGAGGAGGTGGGGGCAGACAGTGGATCTGATCTAAGTGCATTGTATTCATGTGTGAAATTGCCAGAGAACAACTTTCAAAGTCTCAACAGCTTACAATAGTAAAGGCTAAGGAGGTTCCTCTTTAGCCCCCTTTTATCTGGAAGAGACGTGCTCCAAGACCCCAGCAGACATCCCAGATCCTGTGCAATAATGAACTCTCTACTATATTATGTTTTTTCTATATACACATTCTCATCATAAAGTTTAATCCATAAACTTTATAGTAAGATTAACAATATTGATTAAATATGATTATAACAAAATACTAAAATAAACGTCATACGAATGTAGGGAAAAGAACTTAGGAAAGAAATGTGGCCAGTCAACGGCAAGGGAGCACTTCATGCTGACACTGTGGCACTGAAACAGTAGATTATCATTTGAAAAAAAATTAACACTGTAAACACAAAAATATACTTTATATGATTTAAACTCAGAGAGTAAACCTAGGAGAGTTTGCAGTCAGATTTATAAGACAGTGAATGAAAACAAGAAAGGTGGAAATGAAAATATAAGTTTGAAAAAACTGTATCAACAAGGAGTTATCAATAAATGAGACAAATTAAAATTTTAAAAAATGATAAAGAACTAGTTGACATTTGAAAACCTTCTTAGTGATAAAAACAATGCATTAAATAATTTCTCTCTTTTAGAAATTAAACTGGTAAAAAATAATATGGTCAACTTTTCAGAAAACTAACCTATTAGCAGGTTTAGGTCTTTAAAATGTTTCTTTTTACTCCTAGGAGCTACTTTAAAGAAACAGAAATGCATATAAAGGCTTTACACAATTTCCAGTGTAATCTACACAGCAACCAGCAGCAAACAATAGGGAAACACGCACACCCATACACTGCACAGTCATCAAACAAGCTCTCAGGCTATCTTAATGATTTCAGAGATGCTTATCTCATAATAATAAGGAAATTAAAACAATATGCAAATTGAATGACATCCAATAACAATATGCAAAGGACAGAAACATGCCAACGCCTTAGCAGTACTTTTCTGGAGGAAGGAAGGAGGATCATGGGTAGATTCTGTCCTATTCATATTTATCTGTACTTCTGAAAAAAGTATACACATAATGGAATAGGAATATACAGAAGGAAAAAAAACTATCAAAAGTCTACCAGCTAGGGAGACAGCTCAGGTTATTAAAGCACTTGCCATGCAAATGTGAAGACCTGAGCTTGGATCCCCAGAAACTCATGTAAATGTTAGGTGGAGGGAGCCACTAAAGAGAGAGACAGGGATTCCCAGAGCAAGCTACCTACCACACCAACCACATCTGTGAGCTCTGGATTTGACTGAGAGACCCTTCCTCAATGAATAAAGTAGAAGTGTGTAGTGTGTTGGAGGATGATCCACCAACAGCAACCTTGGACCTCCATACATACACGTGCAAACACATACGTAATGTGCAAACACACACACACACACACACACACACACACACACACACACACATGCTCGCACACAGGCCCACACTCACAGGAATAAGTGGAAAAATAAAAAGAGTCTACCTAGGAGAATCTTCACACATTCTTTTCACATTGAGAGGGCCTGGGACACTGCTTCCTATTAGATATGCACTTCCCACAAAGTAACACCAACAGCAACAGAAAGCAAGAGTGTTTGCTCAGTGTGCTCACTGCTATTACTGCCATAATAATATTGCTATTTTTAATATAACTATATGTAATATTTTAGACATTCCATGATTTTTACTTACAATGAAATGACAGATTGGTATAATTATTGCATTTTCTGGTAGAGGTGTATTTGAAGGGAGTTCATATTAAAGTATTTCTTATAATTTCATTTGTGTCCATTAAAGCTTCCCCTGAAATGACTGATTTTATGTAGCTAAGGTACTCTACTGACTGCTATTAAATACACTCTTTTTTAACCTCTCACAATAACATCTACAATGCAAAGGTGAAAAGCATACATAAAACACTGCAGTGTGTCAGGGGCCAACACTCAGAAGCTAAAGTCCTACCAATTATCAAAATGCGTAACATTTCAAATTAAAGGGCTAGGTAGCTAAGCAACACTGCACTTAGAATTGTGAACAGTATTCATTTCCCCCTTCATGTTGCGAGAACATTACCATATAACTTCAAAACACTTAAGAGAGCACAGATCTAAGTATTAAAATATGTAAAAAGGAGAAATTGGCTTCTTGAAATTGTACATATTTATTGCTAAGAAAACAGAAAATTACCAAAGTTTCATTGAGATTCTTTCCTAAAAAAGTAATGAGAATTAATTCTACTATTTTTTTTAACTATGCAGAACAAGCTGGCCTCAAATTCACAGATGCCACCTGCCTGCCTCTGCCTCCCAAGCTCTGGGATTAAAGGCGTGTGTCACCATGCCCAGCCTAATATACTATATTAAAAAAAAAAAAACAGAATTATGGGGCTGGAGAGATGGCCTAGCAGTTAAGAGCACCGACTGCTCTTGCAGATGACCTGGGTTTGATCCCCAGCACCCACATGGCGGCTGAGAACTGTCTGAAACTCCAATTCCAGGAGAACTCCAGTTCCAGGGGAATCCGACACCCTCTTCTGACCTCCGAGGCATTGTACGACAAGGGTGTACAAACCTGCATGCAGACAGTACATTCATACACATAGAAAAAAAATAAAACAGAATTATAAAACTATCAAGAATTAGGAGCTGCAGGGACCGTGCCACTCTGGTAGGGGATTGTGGGAAAGAGAGGCTAGGCCTGCTGGGCACACAGCAGCTGCCTGGCCCAGATAAGCTGAGCTGCAGGGTACCGGGCGTGGGCTAAGCAGGCAGACCATCCATCCATCCGTCCATCCATCTGTGTCTCCTCCCCCCACAACTGGAATTCCAGAGAGAGTGTTCAGTAAGCCCTACAACCAACCTAGAGGAACTGGCTGGCAGCAGCAGAGGGAGCACAGGGCTGAGAGGGTGTCATAACGGCTGTTACCTACCCGGTTCTTGCAGAATAGAAAGGAAGAGTGAGCTATGTCTCCCAATATATATCCAAAATTGAAAGCCTGAAATCTAGACAAGCCAACACCCCATAAATAAAGAGAAGGAATCAGAGAAAGTGATCCTTCAGCACATGAAGAGGCATTTGTGATTCGCATCAGAATACAGGCAAAAGGAAACCCACGTGCCAAGAGCACAAAGAGAGAACAATATGGGAAAAGCACAGAATAATTCCACACTAAAGTCTACTGAACCTATGGAGGATTCCCACAATGAGACCTCCCTGGAGGTATCACAGGACACAGATAATAAAACAATCACAGAAATATTAAAAGAAATCATGGAACTAAAGGGAGAGAATGAAAATCTTTGGAAAGAACTAAAAGGAGAAAATGATAAACTCCTGAAAGAACTAGAGGGAGAAATTGACAAACTCCAGAAGGAAGTGGAAACATTGAAAAGATCCCATGCTGAAATGAAAATGGAAACCAACCAGTGAAAAAAGTAGACACAAGATTGAGAACCTCCAAAAGGAAGTGGAAATAGTAAAGAAAACACAAGACAAAATAAAAAAGTAAATTGAACACTCATCCAATCAAGAATAAAGAATGGGAAAAAGCCTCAGAAGCAGAATGGAGGAAGCAGAAAAAAGGACATCAGACCTGGAAGATAACACAGAACAACTAAAAAGCTCAAGTAAAGATTATGAAAAATTTAAAAATACACAAGAATGGAACAATCAGGAAATGTGGGACACTATGAAAAGGTCAAATCTCCACATCATAGGGATAGAGGAAGTAGAAGAATTCGAAGAGAATGGTATTGATCAGATCTTCAACAGAATAATAGAGAAAATTTTCCCAAACTAAAAAAAGACATACCCATACAAATATAAGCACACAGAACACAAAATAGACAAGACCAGAAAAGAAACTCCTCATGCCATATCATAGTTAAAACGCTAGACAACCAAAACAAAGACAAAATTCTAAAAGCCACAAGAGAAAAACAACAAGTTACATAAAAGGGAAAACCTATTAGAATTGCAGCTGACTTCTCAGTGCAAACTATGAAAGCAAGAAGAACGTGGACCAAAGCATTCCCAGTGCTAAATAACTACAAATACCAACCCAGGTTACTATACCCAGCAAAAATGTCGATTCTAGTTGAAGGAAAAAGAAAAATCTTCCATGACATAAACAAGATGAATGAATACATGTCTGGAAAACCAAACCGTCAGAGAATACTTGAAGCAATTCAAAGGGCAGAGGAGAGGAGCAGCTATCCCCAGGCATCTGGAAAGGGAAGTTATTAAAAGTATAACAGCAAAAGGAGAAACCTAGACCAAAAATGTAAATGGATGATAAGGGGAAAGGAAGCAACACACATCTTTCAATTATAACCTTAAATATTAATGGACTAAACTCCCCAATCAAAAGGCATAGACTGGGAGAATGGATTAGGAAACAGAATCCACCTATATGCTGTCTACAAGAAACCCATCTCACCCTCAAGGATAGGCACCAACTGAAAGTGAAAGGATGGAAAAAATATTCCAACAAAATGGTACCAAAAAAAAGCAGGAGTTTCTATTTTAGTATCAGACAAAACAGACTTCAAAGTAGAAGCAATCAGAAGAGACAAAGAGGGCCATTACATCCTCATTAAAGGGAAAATTAACCATGAAGACTTCACAATCATGAATATATATACGCCAACCTCCGGTGCACCAATCTTTATAAACACAGGACCTCAAGGCACAGATTAACCCCAGCACACTCATAGTAGGGGACTTAATACCCCACTGAGCCCCTTGGACAGATCAACTGGACAAAGAATAAACAGAGAGACATCTGAACTGAAGAATACAATACACCAAATGGACCTCTACATCTACCGATTATTCCACCCAAGGACCAGAGAATACACTTTCTACTCAGCACCCCATGGAACATTCTCTAAAACTGACCACATACTGGGACACAGAAAAAACCACCACAAATACAAAAAAAAAAGAAATAATTTCATGCATTCTATCAGACTACAATGCAATAAAGCTCAATATCAACACCAGGATAAGCCCTACTACCTACACGAACACATAGAGACTAAACAACACACTCCTGAACAATGAATGGATTAAGGAAGAAATAAAGAAAGAAATAAAAGCATTCTTGGAACTAAACGACAATGACAGTACAACACAACAAAACCTATGTATGGGACACCTTAAAAGCAGTCCTAAGAGGGAAGTTTATAGCCCTGGGTACCTACATTAAAAAAACAGGAAGATGAGTTAACTCTGCAGCTAAAAACACTCAAAAGACAACAACAAATGAACCCTAAACGCAACAGACAGAAATGACAAAAATCAGAGCAGAAATCAATGAAATAGAAACAAAGAAAATACCAAAAACCAATGAATCCAAAAGTTGGTTCTTTGAGAGAATAAACAAGATAGACAGACCTCTAGCCCAGTTAACCAAAAGAAAGAAAGAGCAATTCCAAATCAATAGAATTCATGATGAAAGGGGAAACATCACAACAGACAACGAAAAGATCCAGGCAATCATATGGGAATACTTCAAATATCTATACTCTACTAAATTTGAAAACCTAAGTGAAATGGATGAATATTTGAAATCCTGGGAATCACCAAAGCTAAACCAAGAAGAGATTGACAGCTTAAACAAACCCCTAATATTTGAGGAAATTGAAGATGTAATTAAGAACCTCCCAATGAAAAAAAAGCCCTGGTCCAGATGGTTTCATGGCAGAATTCTATAAAACATTTAAAGAGGTCCTACAACCACTGCTACTCAAACTGTTCAGAAAGATCAGAGGGAATTCTCCCAAACTCCTTCTATGAAGCCAGCATCACTCTAATACCAAAACCAGGCAAAGATACAAGCAAAAAAGAAAGCTATAGACCCATCTCATTAATGAACATAGATACAAAAATTCTCAACAAAATACTTGCAAATCACATAGAGACCCACATCAAAAAGATCATCCATCATGATCAAGTTGGATTCATGCCAGAGATGCAGAGATTGTTCAACATATGTAAATCAATTAATATCATAAAACACATAAATGGACTGAAAGACAAAAACCACACCATCATCTCAATTGATGCAGAGAAGGCCTTCAACAAAATCCAACACCCCTTCATGCTTAAAGTTCTAGAGGGAATTGGATTGGAGGGATCATTCCTCAACATAATCAAAGCCATACCCACAGCCAACATCATCCTAAATCGAGAAAAGTTAGAAGGATTCCCCTTAAAGGTAGGAACTCGGCAAGGCTGCCCCCTGTCATCACTCCTCTTCAATATACTTGCTAGGGCAATAAGGCAAGAAAAGGAAATTAAAGGAGTTCTAATTGGAAAAGAGGAAATCAAACTACCCCTTTTTGCTGATGATATGATTGTTTACTTAAGGGATGCTAAAAACTCCACCAGAGAACTCCTAGAAACGATTAAGAGCTTCAGTAAAGTGAGAGGATACAAAATTAACCTATAAAAATCAGTAGCCTTTCTTTACACCAACAACAAGCACCTGAAGAAGGAATTCAAGGAGACCTTCCCACTCACATTATCCTCAAAAACAATAAAATACCTAGGAACAAACCTAACCAAAGACACCAAAGATCTCTACAACAAAAATTTTAAACCCCTGAAGAAGAAAATTGAAGAAGACTTCATAAGATGGAAAAACCTCCCATGCACATGGATTGGGAAAATTAATATAGTAAAAATGTCCATTCTACCCAAACTCTTATACAGATTTAATGCAATCCAAATTGAAATCCCCAAGAGTTTCTTCACAGGCTTGGAAAAAAAAGTCCTTATTTTCATTTGGAAAAACAAAAGACTCCGAATAGCCAAAGCAACCCTGAGTGAAAAGACCAATACAGGGAGGATCTCTATACCAGACTTCAAACTATACTACAGGTCTATAGTCATAAAAACAGCTTGGTACTGGCACAAAAACAGACCTGTTGACCAATGGAACAAAACTGAAGATCCAAACTTTAGCACATACAATTTCAGCCACCTCATATTTGACAAGGGGGCCAAAAAGACTCAATGGACAAAACACAGCATCTTCAGCAAATGGTGTTAGCAAAACTGGATCACCACTTGTAGAAGAATAAAATTAAACCCCTACCTCTCGCCCTGTACAAAAATCAACTCCAAATGGATCAAAGACCTCAATGTGAAACCCAAAACTCTGAAGGTGATAGAAGAAAAAGTTGGCAGCAACTCCTAAAGACATAGGTGTAGGAAAAAACTTTCTAAATCAGACAGCAGCTACACAAGAATTAAGGTCGACAATTGAAAAATGGGACCTTATAAAACTCAAAAGCTTCTGTACAGCAAAAGAAATAATCAGGGAAGTGAAGAGAAAACCCACAGAGTAGGAGGAAACCTTCACTGCTGATACATCTGACAGAGCACTAACTTCCAGAATATATAAACTACTCAAAAAACAAACAAGTAAGAAAACAAATGACTCACTCAAAAGATGGAGTAAAGAGCTGAACAGAGACTTCACAAATGAGGAAATAAGAGATGGCAGAGAAACATCTTAAAAAGTGTTTGAGCCGGGCGTGATGACACACACCTTTAATCCTAGCACTTGGGAGGCAGAGGCAGGCAGATCGTTGTGAGTTCAAGTCCAGCCTGGTCTACGGAGTGAGTTCCAAGACAGCCTGGGGCTACAAGGAGACCCTGTCTCAAAAAGACCAAAAAAAAGTGTTGAGCATCGTTAATAATTAAGGAAATGCAAACCAAAACCACTTTAAGATATCATCTCAGATAAGGCTGGCTAAGATCAGGAAAACAAATGATACCAAATGCTGGAGAGGTTGTGGTGGGGAAAGGGGAACACTTATCCACTGCTGGTGGGAATGCAAACTCGTACAGCCATTATGGAAGGCAGTGTGGAGAACCCTTAAAAGACTCAAAATGAGCCTACCACCTGACCTAGCCATACCACTTCTGGGTATATATCCACAAGACGCATCCTACCACAAAGATACATGAACAGCCATGTTTATTGGAGCTCTCTTCACAATAAGGAACAGCTGGAACCAACCCAAGTGCCCCTCAACCATCAAGTGGATAGAGAAAATGTGGTACATCTACACAATGGAGTTCTATGCAGTGGTTAAAAAAAAAAGATGATATCATGAAATTTGCAGGTAAATGGATGGAACTAGAAGATATTATGTTAAGTGAAGTAACACAGTCCTAGAAAAACAAAAGATGAATGGTATCCCCCATCTGTGGATGCTAGCACCAAGTACCCAGTTCTAAGGCAAATTGAGCAACATTAATGGTATATTCCTCATGATCTGAACACAACAGTGCTCTTACAGGTCCTAGAACTAACCTACCATTTATTTTCAGATTATGGATTTTTGGTATATGATGGTGAACATGTATACATATTATAGTGTAACATGAAGTTAAAATGGAAAAGGGTGAATCAAGAAATATGATATGGAAATAACACACAGTTTGTTTTCCAGAAGATACAATTTTAGTATAGGTGTGATATATTAGGCTCATGTAACTTAGCCTTTCTGTGTGCTTAATGACCATACTTGATACCCATGCCAATTTGGCCGAAGGACCTAAGGGATAATTTTGTGCCTTGCCCTCAGAGGTCAACTAAATCTCAGGGGAATATGCATGGGGGCATCTCCTGAAATGTCCTGCAAATGTGAGTCACCAGTCTTCTTGTACAGGGAGGTCTTGGAGATCCACTAATGGGACTTCACCCAGTGTCCACCCTATAAAGAGGAAAGTCTGCTCATGCTTCAAAAAGAGAAGCCTGGTCTAGCAAGACCTAACTGTGTCCTCAAGTGGATGGAACTGATGGTTGCAAAACCAAAAGGAGCCAGGGCCTCCCCCCACCCCCTGCAAAAAAAACCCGAGTGACCCTTGAGGACCACATCCTTATCTGACCTTGAGAAAACAAAAACTTTGGTTATTCTGGGTTTAACTGTGTGGCCTTAAGCATCCAAAAGGAAAGTATAACCAGAAATAAATAATCAATAAGGTCTGAGAAATTGTACTTCAGATATAAAACTTGAGAATCCTCCAAACCTTCAATGCCAGATGGGGACTACTAAGATATCCAGCTTGTGGACTGAGTGGCTACTGGGATTTCAGCCTCTTCAGAGTGTAGACTGCCATTGTTGGACTACCCAGGCTGTGTCATGGAGGCCAGTGCAGGAAGATCAAGACAGGACACATGCTTGCTGGACCTCATTTGGGTGACCATGGTGGGGAGGGACCCCAGTGTGGAGCACAGGGGCAGGATGGATGATTGTTTGGGCTTGCCAAGGAGGAACCTTCAAGCACTTCCTTGGGGAAAACATGATATCTTTTGATAAAAAAAAAAAGATTATATTTAACAGTTAAAAATATTTTGCAAAATAATATTTTCTCTTTTTATAGATATAAGCTACAATCATTCATAATTTATCCTTATGTAATCCTATGGTATATTCTACCATATAAGAATATTAATACTCATATTCTAAAAAATAGAGAATGTAAAGTTATACTTCTTTTTACCTACATGCAACTTTACTGTTAAAATGTGAATCTCTAAATTTGCTTTGGAATTAACCTATAGTTTATTTTCAGATTTTGTAATTTTGATTTATGTGTGGAGTGTATATATGCATATTTTGGAATAATATAAAATCAAATGGGAACAAAAAAAGAGAGAGAAAAACCTATTCAAATAACTGACCAAAACAGTAAACCTGTGCACCGAAAGGTCATAAAAGACTGAGAAAAAGAAGCAAGACAGGACTTGGGTATGACAGAATACATGAGCTCTGATGGGGAGGGGGAGGTTTGAGGGGTGGGCATGGATGGGGGAATGAGTCTAAATTTGATTAAGAAATGTTGCATGAAATGTGCTCAATAAAAATTAAAAAGTTGCGGCTGGAGAGATGGCCTAGTGGTTAAGAGCACCGACTGCTCTTGCAGAGGACCTGGGTTTGATCCCCAGCACCCACATGGCAGCTGAGAACCATCTGTAACTCCAATTCCAGGAGAACTCCAGTTCCAGGGAAATCTGACACCCTCTTCTGACCTCCGCAGGGTGCACAAACCTACATGCAGACAGTACATTTATACACATACAAAATAAATAAATAAAAAATTTTAAAAAGTTACTTAAAAAAAATTAAAAAGTTAAAAAAAACTATCAAGAATTATCAAATTATCCATCTACCAAGGTTACAGTTAAAATTCAAAATAACCAGTTTCTACTATCTACTTAATGATTGTTGGTATTTCTAATTCATTCTTTATGTCAAATAGAATTAATATTAAGGTTTATATTAATAATGTAGGAGAAGGTACAGCAGGCAGACTTCTGAGTCAGCCCCCCCACGCTTCCCTGACCCTGTGGAGCAAGGACAGAACTTGTGAAACTACAGGTACCACTCCTGTGCAGGCGCACTACACAGCAAAGGAAGGGAATCTGAAGTGTATGAAGGGTTCTAATCAGGCTACTTTCAGCCCATCAAAAGGAAGGTTATTCTGGGATGGAGTAAAACCAATGGGAAGGAAGGGGTTGCCCTAAAAGGTGTAGATATCTAAGAGGGAAGTAAAGACGCAGATCTGAAGCAGCCATAATGCTTCATGTGGGTACTGAAGATCACACAGCCCTGCTGCAGAGAAGTGGAGAGCAGACCACCTCTTGTAGCTGAGTGAGGGCCCGAGTCCATGACCATGGAGAATCAAGCAGTGAGCCTCAGGTGACAATTCTGGTTGGCATCCTGACTGAAGCCTTCTGAGATCTGAGCAGAAGGCTCAACTGAGCCAGACCCAGACTTCTGACTCCTGAAAGCTGTGAGATGATAATGGTTTGAGATAATGGTTTGAAATCTCTTTGTTTCAAAGCAAAACTTGAATAAAAATGTGTTAAAAGGGGACAAGATTATCTATACTTGCTCCTTGAGAGAACTTATAATAATTACTCTACGTTTTAAAAAAATATAAGAAATTACATATCCCATTCTAAATCTCGGCCTTCCATACCTATTTACCCTCTAAGGCCCAGCTCAAGAACCATCTCCACAGGGATTCTTCTATTCTAACACGTGAGTCACCATCAGACTGTCCTGTGGGCACCATTGATACTTAGCTACTGTCTCACACTATGGTATATTTTCATCTGTTTCTGATCCTCATTTCGGAAGCTTATCAAGGTCTCCCAAGCTTTAATACCAGGAGTCAATCATTTTACCTGAGCTATACATTATTTTCCCCTTGAAAAGAATTATAAACTATTCAAATACGAATGTCAAATATTAAATACTAATCTACTCATTTAAACTCTTGGTTTAATAACTTTAAAATGTAAGAATTGCAGTAATAAAATAATATTTTAAGAAGCTGTAGGGAGAATCAGTTAAAAATATTAGTTTAAGCCAGTTGTGGTGGCACACCTATAACAGCACTCAAGGCTGAGTCAGGAGACCTGCCGTGAGTTTAAAACCACCCTGGCCTACTCAACAAGCCCCAAACCAGCCTAGACAGCAGAATAAAATGCCGTCTCAAAGCCTATACACACATACTGTTCTAGCTTGCATTCCTGTTGCTGTGCTAAACACTATGAGGAAAAACTTGGGAGTAAAGGGTTTATTTCCTTTTATACATTACAGTTCATCAGTGAGGGAAATTGGAAACTCAATGCAGAAGCTTGACGCAGAATCCACAGAGAAGCGCTGCTTGCTGGCTCGGTCCGAGGCTCAAGTTCAGCTACCTTCCTTATATAGCCCAGACTCACCTTCCTGAAGCTGGCACTGCCCACAGTCAGGCTAGAGAGATAACTCAGTGGCTAAGGGGGCTTCCTGGTTGCAAAGGACCAAGTCTGGTTCCCAGCACCTGTAGGGTAGCTCACAAGAGCCTGTAACACCAGCTCAAGGATATCCGACACCTCTAATCCCCACTGGCAACACACTTATGTACACATAAACGCACACACTGAAAACTCCCAATCCACAGCCACGAAACCAAAAATATCTAGCACTGAATATAAAAGATATATAAGTAATGGAGAAATAATCATATATATGCACACACTTGCATGTACACACACACACACACACACACACACACACACACACACACACACAAAGAAGCAATGAACAGAAACAGAACCAGACATGAGAGGATGGATTTAGTGGGCAAGGAACTTAGATACCTTAACGGGATGTAAAGGAAAGCATGGCCACTTAGGAAGAGAAACAGAATATACAAGTAAAACCTCAAGATTTTCTACAGTTAAAAATAAGATCTATGAAATGAAAATGTAACTAGCAAATTACACAGAGGAGGAGAAGTTTCAGAGAGTAAGACGGGAATACAAATCATTCCAAAAGCAGTGCAGGAAAGGGGAGAACACCTAGCCTGGCCCGCGCCCACTCAGTGCTCCTGAGTGCAGAGGTAGAAAACAATTAGTGTGAAACAAATAATGGCTGAGATTCTTCCAAATTTCAAATCTTTATGCTCAATATCAAGCAAACAAAATAAAGAGAAAACCACACAAAGGGATGCTGTCCTAGTTTGTCTTCCATTGCTGTGACAAAACACTCTGACCAACACCAACTTGGGGAGGAAAGGGTTTATTCAGCTCACATCTCCTGGGTCACAGTTCATCACTTAGGGAGCCCAAGGCAGGAACTCAGGGCAGGAACCTGGAGGCAGGAGCTGAAGCACAGGCCATGGAGGAATGCTGTTAACTGGCTTGCTCACCTGGCACATGCCCAGCCAGACATCTTATACAGTACACAACAACCTGCCCAGGGTGGCACCACTCATTGTGGGCTGGGCCCTCCCACACTGCTCGACCATCAAGACAATACTCCACAAATGTGGCCACAGGCCAATCCAATGGAGCCAATTCCCCAACTGAGGTTCCCTCAACCCAGGTGTGTTAAGTTGACACTAAAGCTATCCAGCACAGATGCCATAATCAAAATGCTGAAAAACAGTGAAAAGCAGAGTCAGGTCAGCAAGAAAGACGTACAGATCAAAGTCCAGTGCCCTCCTGCCACCTGGGATTGTAAATAAGGCCCCCTGCAGTGTGGCCGTCCCTTCATGTCACGGCGTGCACAGTGGAGTGCGGCCGACCCTTCACGTCATGGCTTGCACACTACAGTGCGGCCGTCCCTTCACGTCATGGCGTGCACACTGCAGTGCGGCCGTCCCTTCATGTCATGGCGTGCACACTGCAGTGCAGCCGTCCCTTCATGTCATGGCGTGCACACTGCAGTGTGGCCGTCCCTTCATGTCACAGCTTGCACACTGCAGTGCAGCCGTCCCTTCATGTCATGGCGTGCACACTGCAGTGCGGCCGTCCCTTCATGTCACAGCTTGCACACTGCAATGCGGCCGTCCCTTCATGTCACAGCTTGCACACTAGAGTGCGGCCGTCCCTTCATGTCACAGCTTGCACACTGCAGTGTGGCCGTCCCTTCACTTCACAGCTTGTACACTGGAGTGCGGCCGTCCCTTCATGTCATAGATATCTAAGAGGGAAGTAAAGACGCAGATCTGAAGCAGCCATAATGCTTCATGTGGGTACTGAAGATCACACAGCCCTGCTGCAGAGAAGTGGAGAGCAGACCACCTCTTGTAGCTGAGTGAGGGCCCGAGTCCATGACCATGGAGAATCAAGCAGTGAGCCTCAGGTGACAATTCTGGTTGGCATCCTGACTGAAGCCTTCTGAGATCTGAGCAGAAGGCTCAACTGAGCCAGACCCAGACTTCTGACTCCTGAAAGCTGTGAGATGATAATGGTTTGAGATAATGGTTTGAAATCTCTTTGTTTCAAAGCAAAACTTGAATAAAAATGTGTTAAAAGGGGACAAGATTATCTATACTTGCTCCTTGAGAGAACTTATAATAATTACTCTACGTTTTAAAAAAATATAAGAAATTACATATCCCATTCTAAATCTCGGCCTTCCATACCTATTTACCCTCTAAGGCCCAGCTCAAGAACCATCTCCACAGGGATTCTTCTATTCTAACACGTGAGTCACCATCAGACTGTCCTGTGGGCACCATTGATACTTAGCTACTGTCTCACACTATGGTATATTTTCATCTGTTTCTGATCCTCATTTCGGAAGCTTATCAAGGTCTCCCAAGCTTTAATACCAGGAGTCAATCATTTTACCTGAGCTATACATTATTTTCCCCTTGAAAAGAATTATAAACTATTCAAATACGAATGTCAAATATTAAATACTAATCTACTCATTTAAACTCTTGGTTTAATAACTTTAAAATGTAAGAATTGCAGTAATAAAATAATATTTTAAGAAGCTGTAGGGAGAATCAGTTAAAAATATTAGTTTAAGCCAGTTGTGGTGGCACACCTATAACAGCACTCAAGGCTGAGTCAGGAGACCTGCCGTGAGTTTAAAACCACCCTGGCCTACTCAACAAGCCCCAAACCAGCCTAGACAGCAGAATAAAATGCCGTCTCAAAGCCTATACACACATACTGTTCTAGCTTGCATTCCTGTTGCTGTGCTAAACACTATGAGGAAAAACTTGGGAGTAAAGGGTTTATTTCCTTTTATACATTACAGTTCATCAGTGAGGGAAATTGGAAACTCAATGCAGAAGCTTGACGCAGAATCCACAGAGAAGCGCTGCTTGCTGGCTCGGTCCGAGGCTCAAGTTCAGCTACCTTCCTTATATAGCCCAGACTCACCTTCCTGAAGCTGGCACTGCCCACAGTCAGGCTAGAGAGATAACTCAGTGGCTAAGGGGGCTTCCTGGTTGCAAAGGACCAAGTCTGGTTCCCAGCACCTGTAGGGTAGCTCACAAGAGCCTGTAACACCAGCTCGAGGATATCCGACACCTCTAATCCCCACTGGCAACACACTTATGTACACATAAACGCACACACTGAAAACTCCCAATCCACAGCCACGAAACCAAAAATATCTAGCACTGAATATAAAAGATATATAAGTAATGGAGAAATAATCATATATATGCACACACTTGCATGTACACACACACACACACACACACACACACACACACACACAAAGAAGCAATGAACAGAAACAGAACCAGACATGAGAGGATGGATTTAGTGGGCAAGGAACTTAGATACCTTAACGGGATGTAAAGGAAAGCATGGCCACCTAGGAAGAGAAACAGAATATACAAGTAAAACCTCAAGATTTTCTACAGTTAAAAATAAGATCTATGAAATGAAAATGTAACTAGCAAATTACACAGAGGAGGAGAAGTTTCAGAGAGTAAGACGGGAATACAAATCATTCCAAAAGCAGTGCAGGAAAGGGGAGAACACCTAGCCTGGCCCGCGCCCACTCAGTGCTCCTGAGTGCAAAGGGAGAAAACAATTAGTGTGAAACAAATAATGGCTGAGATTCTTCCAAATTTCAAATCTTTATGCTCAATATCAAGCAAACAAAATAAAGAGAAAACCACACAAAGGGATGCTGTCCTAGTTTGTCTTCCATTGCTGTGACAAAACACTCTGACCAACACCAACTTGGGGAGGAAAGGGTTTATTCAGCTCACATCTCCTGGGTCACAGTTCATCACTTAGGGAGCCCAAGGCAGGAACTCAGGGCAGGAACCTGGAGGCAGGAGCTGAAGCACAGGCCATGGAGGAGTGCTGTTCACTGGCTTGCTCTCCTGGCCCATGCCCAGCCTGACCTCTTATACAGTACACAACAACCTGCCCAGGGTGGCACCACTCATTGTGGGCTGGGCCCTCCCACACTGCTCGACCATCAAGACAATACTCCACAAATGTGGCCACAGGCCAATCCAATGGAGCCAATTCCCCAACTGAGGTTCCCTCAACCCAGGTGTGTTAAGTTGACACTAAAGCTATCCAGCACAGATGCCATAATCAAAATGCTGAAAAACAGTGAAAAGCAGAGTCAGGTCAGCAAGAAAGACGTACAGATCAAAGTCCAGTGCCCTCCTGCCACCTGGGATTGTAAATAAGGCCCCCTGCAGTGTGGCCGTCCCTTCATGTCACGGCGTGCACAGTGGAGTGCGGCCGACCCTTCACGTCATGGCTTGCACACTACAGTGCGGCCGTCCCTTCACGTCATGGCGTGCACACTGCAGTGCGGCCGTCCCTTCATGTCATGGCGTGCACACTGCAGTGCAGCCGTCCCTTCATGTCATGGCGTGCACACTGCAGTGTGGCCATCCCTTCATGTCACAGCTTGCACACTGCAGTGCAGCCGTCCCTTCATGTCATGGCGTGCACACTGCAGTGCGGCCGTCCCTTCATGTCACAGCTTGCACACTGCAATGCGGCCGTCCCTTCATGTCACAGCTTGCACACTAGAGTGCGGCCGTCCCTTCATGTCACAGCTTGCACACTGCAGTGTGGCCGTCCCTTCACTTCACAGCTTGTACACTGGAGTGCGGCCGTCCCTTCATGTCAAAGCTTGCACACTGCAGTGTGGCCGTCCCTTCACTTCACAGCTTGCACACTGGAGTGTGGCCATCCCTTCATGTCACAGCTTGCACACTGCAGTGTGGCCGTCCCTTCACTTCACAGCTTGTACACTGGAGTGCGGCCATCCCTTCATGTCACAGCTTGCACACTAGAGTGAGGCCGTCCCTTCATGTCACAGCTTGCACACTAGAGTGAGGCCGTCCCTTCATGTCACGGCTTGCACACTGCAGTGCGGCCTTCCCTTCATTTCACGGCTTGCACACTGCAATGCGGCCCATGTGGCCCATCCCTTCATGTCACGGCTTGCACACTGCAATGCGGCCATCCTTCATTTCACAGCTTGCACACTAGAGTGCGGCCTGTCCCTTCATTTCACAGCTTGCACACTGCAGTGCGCCGTTCCTTCATGTCATGGCTTGCACACTGGAGTGCGGCCATCCCTTCATTTCACAGCTTGCACACTGCAGTGTGGCCCATCCCTTCATGTCATGGCTTGCACACTGGAGTGCGGCCAGTCGCTTCATTTCACAGGTTGCACACTGGAGTGCAGCCCATCTCTTCATTTCACAGCTTGCACGCTGGAGTGCGGCCCGTCCCTTCATTTCACAGCTTGCACACTGCAGTGTGGCCCATCCCTTCATGTCATGGCTTGCACATTGGAGTGCGGCCGTCCCTTCATTTCACAGCTTGCACACTGCAGTGTGGCCCATCCCTTCATGTCATGGCTTGCACACTGGAGTGCGGCCAGTCACTTCATTTCACAGCTTGCACACTGGAGTGCAGCCCATCCCTTCATTTCACAGCTTGCACGCTGGAGTGCGGCCCGTCCCTTCATTTCACAGCTTGCACACTGCAGTGTGGCCCATCCCTTCATGTCATGGCTTGCACACTGGAGTGCGGCCGTCCCTTCATTTCACAGCTTGCACACTGCAGTGTGGCCCATCCCTTCATGTCATGGCTTGCACACTGGAGTGCGGCCAGTCGCTTCATTTCACAGCTTGCACACTGGAGTGCAGCCCATCCCTTCATTTCACAGCTTGCACGCTGGAGTGCGGCCCGTCCCTTCATTTCACAGCTTGCACACTGCAGTGTGGCCCATCCCTTCATGTCATGGCTTGCACACTGGAGTGCGGCCGTCCCTTCATTTCACAGCTTGCACACTGCAGTGTGGCCCATCCCTTCATGTCATGGCTTGCACACTGGAGTGCGGCCAGTCACTTCATTTCACAGCTTGCACACTGGAGTGCAGCCCATCCCTTCATTTCACAGCTTGCACGCTGGAGTGCGGCCCGTCCCTTCATTTCACAGCTTGCACACTGCAGTGTGGCCCATCCCTTCATGTCATGGCTTGCACACTGGAGTGCAGCCATCCCTTCATTTCACAGCTTGCACACTGCAGTGTGGCCCATCCCTTCATGTCATGGCTTGCACACTGGAGTGCAGCCCATCCCTTCATTTCACAGCTTGCACACTGGAGTGCAGCCCATCCCTTCATTTCACAGCTTGCACACTGGAGTGCGGCCGTCCCTTCATTTCACAGCTTGCACCACATCCAGACCCATGTGGCACATGGCCACAGCCCGGAAGACCTATTATTTGGACCCCACAGTCAAAGTTTGTCAATCCCTGCTACAAAAGAGGAAAAATCCAAATGTTGGAAAATGGGCTATGAGAAACAGGAGGCTAAAAACACAGAAAAGACATCTTTAATGTGTCAAAAAATCAAATAAAATAAATACAACTATTAACTTAGAATGTATAGAAAATGAGCCAGAAGAAAAATATCTTTTTTTTTTTTTTTAAGAAAAAGTAAACCTGTTAAATGTTACTGGTACTAAAAACAGATTTTTAAAAAGTCTTTTCTATATGAAGGTAAAACAAAACATCTTTCAATAGGACAAAAAGCTTTGGGAATTCAACATCAACAGACCTATACTATAAGAAATGTTAAAGAAAGGGCTAGAGAGATGGCTCAATGGTTAGGAGCACTGGCTGCTCTTGCAGAGGAGCTCTTAGAGGTACTTCAGTTCTCAGCACCTACATAGCAGGTCATAACCATCTTTAACTCCAGTTCCAGGAAAACTTGACACCCTCTTCTGATCTGTGCAGGCATTGCACAACACAGGTACACTTACTTACATGTAGGCAATACAGTCATACACATAAAATAAAAATCATTAAAAAAAGAAATGTTAAATTCTTCATGCAGAAGGAAAATTATACCAGGTGGTAATGTGGGCTTACACAACTGAGCGGCAGAACTGGCAAATAGCTGCATCAAAATAAAAATATATTCCTTTCTTTAAACTTAAAGAAATATACTTGCTTAAAACCAAAAGTAATCACATATCATGTGGTTTAAAACTTAAAGAGGGAAAATGCAGACACCAGTACTATGAACAGAAAGGAAGAGCTGACAGTACAAACTCATGGCATCCGTTTAAATTCTGAACCATTAGAATGCCATTTAAGAAGCTGAGGGGTTGGAGGGATGGCTCTGTTCCAAAGTGTTAGCCCTGCCAAGTGGGAGGACAAGAGTTCAATCCACAGAACCCACGTCAAAAGGCTGGGCATGGCACCACGTATTTGTAAAATCAGAGCTGGGGAGGCAAAGACAGGAGGACCTGTGAGGCTCACTGGCTGGCCAGTCGAGCCCAACTGTTGAGCTTGAGTTGGAGGAGAGATTGTCTCAGGGAGGTGGATAGCCTTCCTAAAGACATGTGCAGGAGTCTTCTGGCCTTCTTAGATGCACTCACATAAACACGCAAAAATGTAAACCAGACTGCAATAAATACCAGGGCTACCAAGCCTAAACGACACATCTACAATGCAACTTTTACAACAAAGGCTCGCACAACATAGAACTAGGGGCCAAGAGGACATTAATTACCCTCTTGCCTCCCATTAAGGAAGCTCCCTCATGCAACAGGAGACCAGGAACTCAAAAGGGCATGACTGGCCAAACTGGAGATTAGGAGCCTACAGAGTGCAGGTCCATGGACAGGCTGCCTATATTCAGCCTCACTCATCTAGGGCTCAGAGAACATTATGGAAGAGGGGACAAACTGTAAGAGACAGGGAGGTGGTGCAAGAACATATGAAACTGGAATCCTCCAAGCTCCTGGAACCCTGTCCATATGAGCCTACAGCATTGGTGCCAGCATGCACACCCATGCAAACTCAACCAGACAAAACCCAGCATGGAACTGCAGAAATGGGTAACAGAATCCAATCTTAGCTGAAGAAATTGGGTGAGGAAGAACTGGCCTTCTTTAAGTGAGGGACTCTGGCTAGGCTGACTAGATCTCAGAGGATGAACTGGCACTGAGGAATGGCCAGGCAGAGTAAGTTGGCACAATGGACCCTAACACAAATGACAAAATGTTATGAACTGCAGAGGGGGGGTCTGTGTGAGGGTGCCAGTACAGAAAGGGTTATAAAGGCAATTAAGACTGATGAGATGCTATGTATGAAGTACAGTACACAAAATTCAGTTTAAAAAATAAGTACAATAAATCGATCCATCAATCGTAGTTTCACTAAAGTGGTAGTGGAGACAGAAATTAGTCATACAAAACACCCAACCCAAAATACGGAAGAAAGCAAGAAAATGGGAACTGAGACCAAACAAGGCAAATAGGAGATAAACAGCAAATGGTAAACAGACCAACAAGCAAATAGAGAGATGCAAAAGTAACTACAGGTAGAAGTCAAATTCTTCAGCCAAAGCCCTCTGATAGAAGGGGTCCTGGCTACTTCCTTTTCAAGTGGTTTACACCAAGAGCATCAAACAGATGTTAGAAGAATATGATATTTAAATTTCCCAAAGAAGTCTGCAGATAATCACTCTCTATTTGACTCTGATTTCTAGTAGCTATCACAATTTCCTGCCAGTCAAATGGACAAAAGAAAAAAGAAGGGCTAACCTGGTCTCGCTCCGTAACTGGACAACAGCTAAGTGGCTGAGTGCATCCTCATCTTAACTCATTCTAGCATCTAATAATGAAACTGTGCTCTTCAAAGCACTCTTTCAATGAAGGAGGAAAGGTTGGAAGAAAGAAAAAACCCAAAGAGGGTCAACATTAGTCAAGAACCACCACTTGTTGGGTGTCAAGAATGTGCCATGTGGTTTCTACATTCCCTCATGATAACACTTCAATGAATATATTAATGCCATTTTTACAAACAAGAAAGGCTAAAGGGGTAAAAAAAAAATGTCTGGCATATCAAAACTATTAATTACAAAATGTTCCTCTGAATAGCCCTGACTCACCCTAAAAGAGGCATTGTGTTGGATAGCTTTAGTTGTCTACTTGAAGCACCTGGGTAGAGAGAGCCTCAATTAGAAAATTGCCTCCATTGGTCTGGTCCGTGTCTGTGAGGCATTTTCTTGATTTTTGAGTGTATGTGGGAGGGCACAGCCCACTGTGGGCAGGGCCACCCTGGGCAGGTTGTGCTGTACTGTATAAGAAGGCAGGCTGAGCAGAAGCTAGGGAAGTAAGCCAGTGAGCAGCACTCCTCCATGGCCTGTGCTTCAGCTCCTGCATCCAGGTTCCTGCTGAGTTCCTACCTTGGAGTCCCTCAGTGATGAACTGTGACCCAGGAGATTGTGAGCCAAATAAACCCTTTCCTCCCCAAGCTGGTACTGGTCAGAATGTTTTGTCACAGCAATTGAAAGCAAACTAGAACCATGACAATCAAGGCAGGCTGGTCTACACAGACAACCCACAATGCCTCTTTTAGGGTGAGTCAGAGCCAGGTGGATCTCTGTGAGTTCAAGGCCAGCCTGGTCTACATAGCAAGTTCTAGGCCAGGTGAAGCTACAGGAAGACCCTGTCTCAAAACAGACCAATATATATATAGTATTTTTTGTTGTGGTCTGGGCATGTGGGTTTCTTTTGTTGCTTGTATGTCTGATATGAAACTCAGACCTGCCTTTGTTGAGTTTAAATTTGATTCTATTTATATTGTTGCTGTAGCTTGGTTGCTTTCTGATCACGTATGAACAGTTGGCTGGTCTTTGGTTCAAGTTCTTTTTTTTTTTTTTTTTTTTTTTGATTGTAGGAACCATACGGATCCAGGTGGGCTAGTCAAGGGGTCTCCAAGAGGGTGAAGGAGCCTAGGCCCAAGGTGAGGTCAGCTGAACTCATTCTAACTGCTAAACAGAGAAGGTGTGAGCCCTGGAGCCCAGTGAATGGGTCCCCAAGTAAGGGACAGTGACACTACTTGGGGTCTGGCTAACTCTCCCAGCTAGTCAAGTGTTCTCTAGCAGCTTCAGCAGGAAGGGGCCAAGGCCCAAATAGGGCGCATGGGAATGGGATGGGGTGGTTCATAGCAGCTAGCAGCAGGGAAGGTGTGAGCTCTGGAACAGCAGGACTCAGGGTAGTCCCAGTAGAGATGTCTTGCTCCATACCAGACACCTGGGAGACACAGCCTAAATAGTCAAGGAAGGGCAGGATCTTCCAACATCTAGACTGTAAAGCATCTTATAACATTGACATGAGATTCTTTAAGAGCACTGAGAAATCAGTATGCCTGATATTAGATTATTTTATGATTTCAAGCCATGAAGAAACTTTCTCAGGTTGATTTTAAAAAAGTCAATTACTTAAATTATCACAAGTCATTTCCTGAAAATCAAAAAAGTATATTAAAATTATACTTTATGCAGCACCAAAGAAAATGCCAGCACACATGAACGATGCTTGCTGCCAGCTGTAGAACTCTTCCTAAATGGGTAAAGAGCTAAGGAGAAGTATTTTAAATTGCAGTAATGGGCTTCTGTTACTTTCTTGTTTAAACATAGTTAAATTCTAACTCCTTAGTTTTAGGCAGAATTTTTATAACTTCTTTATTGTGGGTTTCTCAAGAGAATCATCACAATGCTTTCAAGTGTTGAAGTCTGAGTGCGGCATATTCTCTTTTGAGATGCACGGTCTGTAGAACAAATCACAAAGCCTCCCTCTGTGCTTAAATGAAACCATTCATGGGAGAAACAATTTAATTTTGGTCAAATTAATTTTTTGGAACTCTATTTGCTTGCATCAAAAAAGATCATAGACTAAATGTCTTTTCAAATAAAGTTCAACAAAGCATTTTTAATAAAAGTGGTGATTGTTAGTCATGGTAGTCATTATAAAAGTGTTTAATATATTTTTACAATAAAAACAAATATCATTATTTTTCCCATACTCTACTAACAACAATTTTTCCCATGGACAAATCTCCCTGGTGTGGTCTGGGCCAGTCTTGTCACAGCCCTTCCTAGTTCACAGTAGCTGAACCCAGCAGGTAAAGGTTAGAGTAGACTGCAGCTATCATTGTATTACACACAGGCAGAAATGGCTAAGAAACAAGTAAAATACGAAGTCTGAAAGTTCCAAAATACTAACTGTTGGAGTAACAAGTCTCCTGCTTTATCACAAGTTTTTAACAGTTATAGCAGATGGTGTTAGTTAGCAGAAAAGGAGAAAATGCCATTAGTAGCTAACATATTCATTTACGATTACTATAGCTCTCACTAACAATGTTACAGATTGAATAACTATTTGAAAGTAAGATGTATTTAATTATTCTATAAGATTAAGATGTCTGTTGGTCTATTTTAAGTTACACACCATTAGTTATACAAATTTAAGTAACATGGACATCATTCTGTTTTAATAAACTGGGAAACAGAATTAGCTAATAAAAAGACACAGAAAATAGAAAAATTAGGCACCTACAAGTACACTGAATGTAAAGTAGAACAAAGAATCTTTAAAAGAAAAAAATCTGTGCTTCTCTAAAATTAAAAAAAAATAAACAGGTAACTGAAATTATAATCGACAGTTACCTCTCAAATATGACTGGTATGATGACATGGAAGGCAATCCTATTCAACATCTAAGGACTCTCCTGGCATGCCTATCCAGGTTAAGATGCATGGTGACCTCCACTCTCACTGGGAAGCAATCCTTTGATCTCAGGCCAATGTAGGTGACAGAAATAAAGGGCCTGGCTACACCACATCTGAACATGGCAGGCCAGCAACTACTGCTGCACGGATCTGAAGGAGGTGTTCGTCCCTCAGCACTCAGTGCCTGTGTAGACAGGGGCCATCCCTGGCACTTTGTTTTCCTCTTTCCAGTGCTACTTCTGGAGCTATCAGGGGCAGGTTTGGCTGATGCTAAGTTCATTAGGGTGAGCATGTGACAAAGTGGCAAAGCGTTTTTTTTCTTTTCCTTTTTGTAAATAAGATGTCCATCCATCTAATTATTATGCTGTAAATTAAAACTTTTCCCCAAGAAGCCCAAGATGCGCTGGGCACAAATGATGTGGTACATTTTTGTCCTAGTTTGTCTTCCATTGCTGTGACAAAACACTCTGACCGACACCAACTTGGGGAGGAAAGGGTTTATTCAGCTCACATCTCCTGGGTCACAGTTCATCACTCAGGGAGCCCAAGGCAGGAACTCAGGGCAGGAACCTGGAGGCAGGAGCTGAAGCACAGGCCATGGAGGAATGCTGCTCACTGGCTTGCTCCCCTGGCTCATGCCCAGCCTGCCTTCTTATACGGTACACAACAACCTGCCCAGGGTGGCACCACTCATTGTGGGCTGGGCCCTCCCACATTGTCTGACAATCAAGACAATACTCCACAGACGTGGCCACAGGCCAATCCAATGGAGCCAATTCCCCAGTTGAGGCTCCCTCAACCCAGGTGTGTCAAGTTGACACTAAAGCTATCCAGCATAATTTTCTTCATGGAACTTTTCTTTCAAATAGTCTTATCTTGAAAATGGGTACAACATAGCTAAAACAATCTAAAGAGCATCATTCTGCATTTCCTCTTTTCACTCTCAGTAGTGTTTACTTCAACCCCAGAAAGGCCACACTGCTCACAAACCCCCATCAGAACACACGCACATCAAACATCGAAAGTGCCAGATGAGTCCACCTCCCCAGCTACCAGGACAAGGGGCTCTGTGGAAACATTTTGGTAAAATAGAATACAGAACAAGGAAACACTCTTCTTACTTGGCTTATTTATAAAATTGCAATGAATGTTAAAATATCGAAAGTCAATTTACAACTACCATTATGATTCTAGCATAGTTTCTATTAACAAAGGGAAAATGCATTATAAAACATTTTAACAATTTTCTATGCATAAAAGCATTTTGATAGGAAAGATAATATATAAATAATATATGCTCTGTGAAGAAGCAGGAGAACTGTTTTAAACACTTTTTGTCTTAGTAACTAAGATGAGGAGCTGGAACAGAGGAGTGAAGCTAATTACGAACATGTATCTTAATATTCAAAGCAGTGCAAAGGGCCAAAGGGCTAATACTCATTAAGGGTGTTTGGTTTCAAAACCTGACAAGCTCTAAGTGACTGTGACTGGTGGAAGAGCATTCATCTGCCTAGTTGTTTTTAATTACTGAACATTTTAGTTGTATGTCACTAATTCTCAAATACTCGAGGTCCACTTGCTCAAGTTAATGATCCAAGATCTTGAAATCCATTTTTTCTGATAACTATGGGCATTCCATTTGCTGTTAAAATGCCCACAGTAGTAAGGGCAGGCATCAATTGGTACAGGTGCCTTGCAGACAGCCACAGAGTCTCATCCTAAGCAATATTTTTATCATCAGTTTGGGGAAATAAGAAATGATGGTCTTGAAAATCATGCTACAAATGATAGGGGGGTGCCTAGCCAGCTCACAGAAACCAGAACTAAACACTGATTTTTGGATCACGTGATCACACAACCCAGACTTTCCTATTCAAATAAGCAAGGCTCTTCCTCAGTGTTTCCCCTGTCGCTTTTTCAACCCACATCCCTTCCAATTTCAACTCGTCTCAAATTGTTGGGAGGTCAAGTGTAATTGGGGTGAAAAAAGAAATCAGAAACAGGGTTGTCAAGTGTGAACCTGTTTAGCCCAGTTTTCAAATAAATGAATATTCATCTGCTGAACACAAAGCTAATTCTGCCCATAGTTCTTTCAAAACATGATTTTAGCTAACCAGTGCAGGGAGTTACATTTGTTCATGATTCACAATCACCAAAACTTCTAAGAGCAAAACTTCTCTGAAAACAATTTTAAGTACAGCTCAGGAGGGGACATCGTATCGTAGTTAAGAATACTGACTTTGGTGTCACATGGACCCAGATCCAATTCTGACTTTGCCACGTAAAAGATGGACGACCACAAGCATAACATGTTAACTACTCCAAACTCCAGTTTATTTCTGTGTGAATGAAACTCATGACTTCTTCAGTGGTACCACTTATTTTCTGATGATGATGTTAACAATGGTCAACTATGATCATCAGCACCTGTTGCATAAGAAAAGTGGCAATAGAAAGAGACAGGAACTTATAACAACTATGGATGAGTACTGTGAAGGGGGGGAGGGGAGAAAGGTGGAGAGGGAGAAGGACCCTCAGTTCTTCCTCACTAATATCAACTATCCACATTTTCACAGTCTTCACGAATTTGGTGAAAGTAGGAATCCATTTTTGTTCTAAAAAGCTGTAAGTACTTAAGGCTCCAAATTTTCATTTGTAATATAAGTTAACATATCAGAAAAGGATATATTAAGTTTATAGGTAGAACAAAATTTTTCAAAATTCTGTCAGGTTGATAGAATATGGCTGAAATCTTGATCACTATTTCCCAAGCTGGCATGGTTTCTTTATTTCTGAGGACATGGTTTGGGGAAAGTGAAGGAGCATAGGTTATAACATGAAAGCTGAGATTAAGTCACATTAAACACCTGGCTGGTATTATAAGAACAGCACATGGTTTTCATTTAGCTTAATTTCATTACTCACTTTACAATTGGAAAAGAAATGACCAGTGTATTATTTTAGTATTATCTTTCAATACACTTCAGTTTTTAAGTCGCTATAGTTAGGGAAGAGTTTGAAAAGATTACAAAGCAATCCACACCAGTTCCTAGACAGCATGAGTGATACAGATTCAGTTCCCTTTTGATGAGGTTCCAGATATCAATAATTCAATAGACATACTTTTCAAAGAAGGTGTCAGAGACCTTCAACTCGAGATATTTCAGTTAGCCTATACTAAAGTTTAGCTACAATGTGGGAGGATTTACTGGAATAGAAAAACATTAAAATGCCAAAAAAGCCACAGTAGACTAAAATGAGAACAAACATGAACAGAACTAAAAACTTCCTTATCTATGTCAGGTAACAGCAGGAGCCAGAACTGCATACTCCACGGTTCTGTACAATGTACACAAATGAACAAAGATTCTCAATGATATAGGCCAAATTTTTCATGTATTATTTTGGGGGGGAGATAAGCATACTCTGGAAGTCAGAGGACAACTTTGGGGAGCCAGTTCTCTCCCTCCAATGTGGGTTTCAGGTACTGAACTCAAGTCATCAAGCTTGGGTAGCAAGCTCCGTTACCTGCTGAGCCATCTTGCTGGTACCATATTTTGGGATTATAAGCTCAAGATACTGGGTTCTACAAATAAATGATTCTAGGAGCAGACACAGCAAGACTTCCCTGCAGCAGCCCTAGCCCTGCCACACTTCTGTCCTCCATCTGTGGAGCAGCTCAGAGAAGGTGGGGAAATTTCTGTGTCACCAGAACAAACATCCAGCAATACAAGCAGCAGTCCTGTTCCCTGAAGAACAAAGAGGGCCCCAGAGAGAAAAGACAGATGCACCAGGACACTAGATGAGTAGGTATGCTGGAAAGGCAAGATAAGGTAAAACAAGACCATGAAAGAGAATCCTCTACTAGTTTCAAACAGGGGACCAGCACCTCTTGCCAGGAGCAAGCTTTGAAAAGACGCATGGTTCTAGAGTAACTTTGTGTGTACATTTTCTGAATAAAAGAGATTATTAAAATCATGCCATATGCATGTATACAGATTGTTTAGAAACAGACCCTGCAGTCAATATAGGATTTGTAAGAGACCCTTTAACCAGAGTACCTTGAGAAAGCCTGGAGCATGTCTAAAAACATAGATGGGGGGAAACTGGGTAGTATTTTCCAGAAAGATAAATATTCACCAACATATAACATTTGAATAAGTTGAAGTTTTTAAATTACATAATTTGCAGTTTTATAATAACAGCAAAGAACCCATTGCCTGAGTGAAGGAACTGAAGAAACAAAATTGTTTCAGGGTTTTGAGTCCCAACACTGAAATTCTCACACATCTTTAACCATCCAAGATGTATTAGTCACTTTTCTTTTTTTTTTTTTTTTTTTTTCTGGCTGTCCTGGAACTCACGTCTGTAGACCAGGCTGGCCTCGGGCTCTCTGAGCCGCGTGCCTCTGCCTCCCAAGTGCTAGGATTAAAGGCGTGCGCCACCATGTCTGACATTTATTTATTTCTGTATGTGTATCAATGTCCTGTCTGCATGCAAGTCTGTGCACCCGTGTCGTGCAACGCCGCGGAGGTCAGAAGAGGGTTTCAGATTCCCATGGAACTGGAGTTCTCCTGGAATTGGAGTTTCAGACGGTTCTCGGCCGCCATGTGGGTGCTGGGGATCGAACCCGGGTCCTCTGTAAGAGCGGTAGGCGCTCTTAACCGCTAGGCCATCTCTCCAGCCCGTATTAGTCACTTTTCTGTTGCTGTGATAAAACCACCATGAGCAAGGGAACTTATAAAAGGAAGAGTTTATTGATGGTTCCAGGGAATCAGAGTCCATTGTGGCGGGAAGCATAGTGGCCGGGGCTGGAGCAGCGAGCCGAGGGTCACATCTCGCAATGAGCACAGGAAGCAGAGAGAGAGAGACTGGAGACTTCAAGGCTTGTTAAACTCACTAAGCCCGCCCCCAGTGACATACTTCCTCCAGCACGGCCACACCTTCTAAGACCTTCAAGAACAGTGCCACCAACTGGAGACAAAATGTCTGAATACTTAAAGCCTATGGGGGGGACACTCTCATTCAAACCACCACACAAGATCATCTACCCAAGTCTCTACTCAAGTTCTTTTAATCCTGTGTGCATCACCTTGAATACGGGAATAGGAGGAGGTAGAAGAGATGAGTTACATTTCACAAACGGAATCAATAATAGAACCAAACTGTTTAAATTTAGGATGACATTTATTGAGTACATGTGGTGGAAAGAAGAGGACCTGAGTTTGAATCCTCAGCACCCACATAAGAAACAGGACCTGGCTGCATGTAACATGGTCATAACCTCGGCACTGGTGAGTGACGGCAGAATCCTAGAAGCTCGCTGGCCAGCAAGCCTAGCCAAAACAGACGGCTGCTGGTTCAGTAAGTCTGTCTCAAGGGAATTAGATGAGGAGGTGGGGAATAGGGGAAGACACCGACACCCTCTGGCCTCTGATTGTGGGCACAGAGGTACACACACACACGGAGCAATGGGGGATCATTTTTGTGTAACTTTCAAATCATTGTTCTACAACTTTCTCATTTGAAATATTCCTTAGGAGAAGCTTGGTGACATTCTGACTCACTCTTCTGAAGCCTTCCTCCCACTTTGTGAGTTCTTATTATTGGTGTTCTGGTTATTTTAAATTGTTTTAAAATTTCAAGATTATGTTCCTTGGTATAAGATATAATTGCTATTCGTTATTTTAAGCATACATTGAACCAAGGTCTAGAAAAGTATTTTTTGGCCGGGCATGGTGGCGCACGCCCTTAGTCCTAGAACTTGGGAGGCAGAGGCAGGCAGATCTTTGTGAGTTCAAGGCCAGCCTGGTCTACAGAGTGAGTTCCAGGACAGCTGGGACTACAGGGAGGCCCTGTCTCGAAAAGACCAAAAAAAAAAAAAAAAAAGAAAAGTTTTTTGTATTATATCTTGATTTTTCTCCTCCATTTCCATTCTCTTTTCCAAGTTCCTTTATCAATAAAGTGCTGGGCCGTATTTGCTACTATCTAAAAGTTGGAAGGATCTGAAATTTTACCTTCCATCCAAGCTTTCAAGCTAGCATAGCTTGTTTTCATGGATACCAGCAGGTGGCATCAGAGTCCTGAACTGGAGACAAAGGACCTTTCATGTCTTTTGCTTCCCAGAGTCCCTCAGAGACAATGCAGTGGCCAGAATGCTGCTACACACAGTGGGACTTGTGTAACAAACACAGAACATCAGGGCTGGAAGCTTTCACAAGAGGCTGTGACAATCCTGCCCAACCTCTGCTCTGGAGACAGATGTCATCTTTTACTACACTACATAGCAATAATGTGCTTTTTATCCTCCAAAGTCTCTACCTCTTCTTCCAAGGATGTTCACAATACAAATATCCTGAATGAGATGAGCAAAAGGCTGTCAAGGACTCTGTTCACAAAATACAACTGAGCAATCACGTAGAGCTGGCTCCCAAGTTATCTTTTCATTTAAGAAATCTTTCTCTGCAATTTCCCTTTGGTGTCTCATTGATCTATCTTTGAAAGCCTTTCCTCAACTTTCCTCAAATCCTTCCATTGCAATTGTTACTTCTCTTCATGGTTTCAATTTCTAAGAACATAATAAGCTTATGCTCTGAACACTCCCTTCTTCAGGTAGAGGAACCTGTTTAATAAATTAAAACTACTTTCATTTCTCCCTGAGGTGACTGTCATCTCCTCTACTGTGGTTCTTTTCTGCTCCACCTGCTTATTTTGATCTTTGTCCTTCAAGAGCATGTTTCCCAACAGTCTCCTGTTTCTTGGCAGTCCCTTCAAAGTGAATAGGGAACAGAGATCTAATGAAAATACATTAGCAGTTCTTAGGAATCAAAGGCATATCAGAGTGGATTCACTATTAAACTGGGATTGTGGAAATTTCAAAATGTACGCTTTTTCAGTCTTGGGGACAGATGATGGGGCCTCGCACATGCTAGGCAAATCCTCTACCTCTGACTGAGCTGTAACTCTGCTCCTGTACATTATTTTGATATTAGACTGTATCTTCAGGAAAGATTGTCTACTTTTCAGCCCCAGAGATAGAAGTGTCCTAGGGGCTAGACAGGAAGAGGACACTAGGAGTTCTGGAAGTTAGGGTCAGCTTTTCCACTCTGCTAAACTGGTTAGCACTTTTCAACAGCGTTTCTTCTCCAAACTGCTGCCTCTCTCGTTGCCTGTTTCTCCTCTTCCCTTTTCTTTGTCTTTTAGAGTTGACACATTTATACCTTTACAGCAGTTCAGGATTTTCAGGAAGGAAAAAAAATGTGAGTCCATTTGTCACATTTAACTGGCTTTAATGTAAACAAATAGAACTATGATAAAAGGCTGCCAAACTGTCCTCTGTTTGTAGCAGTTTGTACACCCTATAGCCTTGCCGCCGCCGCCACTACTAATGTCCTTATCTTGGCTAATATGAGGTGTTTTTAAGATCATTTACTTGTGTGTGTGCGTGTGTGTGTGTGTGTGTGTGTGTGTGTGTGTACCTAAGGAGGCCAAAGGCTTCAGATCCCCTTGCCCTGAAGTTACAGATGGTTGTGAGCTACCCAACATGCCATAGGTGCTGGGACCCAAATCCCGGTCCTCTGGAAGAGCAGTAAGCACTGTCAACTGCTAAACTATATCTCTGGACCCAAAAGGTTTGTTAAAAAGGTCTTTTTTGGTTGAAATGGACAATTCTTACTAACATGTTATTAATAGTCCCTTAACTGTTTCACTTCAACTTTTTTTTTCCTTTTTGTAAAACTGGGGTTCAGACCCAGGGCCTTACAGGGGATAGAAAGTACTCTACCAATGAACAATATCCATAGCCACAACTTTGTTTTGCTTTTGTTTGTTTGTGTTGTTTTTGAGACCCTGTCTTGCTATGTTGCTCAGGCTGGTCTTTTTTTTTTTTTTTTTTTTTTTTTTTTT
>VZQC01014556.1:638622-651122 GCA_009823505.1 Rhizomys pruinosus
GATCTCTTTTTGTAGCTCTTTTGTTCGCTGGTTGGTTTCTTTTTCTTTTTCAGCATGGGATATTTTCAGTGTTTCTACTTCCGGAACTTGTCATTCTCTCTCTCTCTCTCTGTCCTTCTTGAGTTCCTCATTCTCTTTTCTTAGTTCTTTAATTTGTTCTTTATGATCTTGTAGTTCTTTAAGTATGTTCCCAATTGTGTTTCTGATGTCTGTGTCCTGGGGCATCCCCGAAGGGATCCCACTGCAGGAGTCTTCCATAGGGTTGGTAAAGCTTGGCGTGGGATTATCCTGCCCCTTTCCAGTATAGTCTCTTCTTTGTGATCCTGGCATATGGGCTTCTCCTTGCCTATATTCCAATTCCAATGTGAGTCCTAAATGCCTCTTCACTGTGTTGAAGGCTTGCTTTGCTTGCCTCCTTCAGATGCTTCTTCGTAATCTCAGTTGGCGGGCGGGGGGACACCTGCCTCTGGGCTCAGGAGATCTCCTGTTGTATATAACTTTAATTGTGTTGAGGAATGTTCCCTCTAGTCCAATGCCCTCTAGGACTTTAAACATTAAACATATTGGCATGTTGGGACTGGAGAGATGGCTCGGCGGTTGGGAGCACTGACTGCTCTTGCAGAGGACCCAGGCTCAATTCCCAGCACCCACATGGCGGCTCTTAGGCCCGGCGTGGTGGAGCACGCCTTTAATCCCAACACTCAGGAGGCAGAGGCAGGCAGCAGATCTCTGTGAGTTCAAGGCCAGCCTGGTCCACAGAGTGAGTTCCAGGCCAGCTGAGGCTATAGGGAGAACCTGTCTCAAAAAACAAGCAAACAAAAAACAAACAAACGAAAAACAAACACCAAACAAAAACAACAAAAAACAAACATAAAGGCATGTTGAATTTTATCAAAGGCCTTTTCTGCATTAATTGAGATTATCATGTGGTTTTTGTCTTTGAGTCCACTTATATGATTTAGGCCATTTATTGATTTACATGTTGAACCATCCCTACATCTCTATAATAAATCCAACTTGATCATGGTGGATGACCTTTTTGATGTGTGCCTGTATGTGGTTTGCAAGTATTTTGTTGAGAATTTTTGCACCTATATTCATTAAAGACATGGGTCTACAGTTTACTTTTTTTGGTTGTATCTTTGACTGACTTTCGTATTAGAGTGATGCTAGCTCCATTTGACAAAGGGGCCAGGATGGAGGAAAGGCAGTATCTTCAGCAAATGGTGCTGGCAAAACTGAATCTCCACTTGAAACTAAACCCCTACCTTTCACCTTGTACAAAAGTCAACTCTGGGAGCTGGAGAGATGGCCTACCGGTTAACAGCACCAACCGCTCTTACAGAGGACCCAGGTTCGATCCCCAGCACCCACATGGTGGCCAAGAACTGTCTGAAACTCCAATTCCAGGAGAACTCCAGTTCCAGGGAAATCTGACACCCTCTTCTGACCTCCGCGGCATTGCACGACACGGGTGCACAAACCTGCATGCAGACAGTACATTCATACACAGAAAGAAATAAAAAAATTTAAAAAAAAAAGTCAACTCTAAATAGATCAAAAGACTTCAATGTGAAACCTGAAACTCTGAAAATGTTAGAAGAAAACATTGGCAGTAACCTAAAAGATATAGGTGCAAGAGAAGACTTTCTAAATCAGACAGTAGTTGGGCAGGAAATAAGATCAACAATCAACAAGTGGGACCTCATTAAACTAAAAAGCTTCTTTACAGAAAAAGAAACAATCTGGGGCTGGAGAGATGGCCTAGCGGTTAAGAGCGCCGACCACTCTTACAGAGGACCGGGGTTCGATCCCCAGCACCCACATGGTGGCTGCGAACCGTCTGAAACTCCAATTCCAGGAGAACTCCAGTTCCAGGGGAATCTGACACCCTCTTCTGACCTCCACGGCATTGCACGACACGGGTGCACAAACTTGCATGCAGACAGTACATTCATACATATACAGAATAAATAAAATTAAAAAATGTTTAAAAAAAAAAAAAAGAAAAAGAAACAATCAAAGAAGTGAAGAGAAAACCCACAGAGTGAGAGGAAATTTTTACCAGTCACACATCTGGCAGAGGTTTAACATCCAAAGTCTATAAATTACTCAAAAAACAAAGGACCAAGAAAACAAATGACCCAATTAAAAGATGGGCTAAAGATCTGAACAGAGACCTCTCAAGAGAAGAAGTGAAGATGGCTAAGAAACATATTAAAAAGTGTCCAACACCATTAGTAATTAAGGAAATGCAACTTAAACCCACTTTAAAACTTCATCTTACTCCAGTGTAAAACTGGCTATGATCAAGAAAACAAATGATACCAAATGCTGGAGAAGGTTGTGGAGAAAGGGGAACACTCATTCATTGCTGGTGGGAATACAAACTCATGCAACCCCTACGGAAAGCAGTGTAGAGAACTCTTAAAAGACTAAAAATGAATCTACCATTTGACGCAATCATACCACTCCTGGATGTATACCCAAAGGATTCATCCTATAGCAGAGATACATGCACAAATATGTTTATTGATGCTCTTTCACAATAGCAAAGAGCTGGAAGCAACCCAAGGGTCCATCAACTGATGAGTGGACAATGAAAATGTGGTACATTTACACAATGGAGTTTTATGCAGGAGTAAAGAAAGACATCATGAAATTTGCAGGTAAATGGGTGGGACTAGAAGCTATGCTAAGTGAAGTAACACAGTCTCGGAAAAATGTCATCTCTCATTTGTGGATCCAAATGATTTTTATAATATATATATATATACCAAATCATTTGTAAGTCAAAGTGGGTAATCAGTCAGTAAAAATAATACCACCTTGACTGATATTGCTATAGATATAGCTTCAAGTATATGTGTCTATTTTCCTCAGTTCAAAGATTTAGGAGAAAGAATAAATCTTTTATTTAAAGTACATTAAAACATTCATCAACTTGCTATGTAAAAAAAATGAAAATAAAAATAATGTGTTGATGGAGTTAGGCCTGAGAGTTATAACTCAGTGTTAGAGCACTTGCCTAGCATGTGCAAAGACAACAGGTTTGCTTTTCAGCACCACAAAATAATGATGATATTGATATTTTTCATGCTAAAAATTAAAACAAGCTCAATTTCATAATTAAAAAAAGAATTCTTGAATATTATTCAATTCTGTCATCTCCTCCTCCTTTTGGGAGGGAATAGAATACTGTGGTCTGATCCTAGTCCTCAAATGTCCTCACAAGTGGTGCTACTGAGCTACATCCCCAGCAACTTACTACTGTCTCCCTATAAACACATGTTTGCATTCTATCTAGCATTTGTCTTCTAACCTGGTTCATCATGCAACGTGAAATAACCCAGTTTTCAGGACTGGAGAGATGGCCTAGTGGTTAAGAGTGCTGACCGCTCTTACAGAGGACCTGGGTTCAATCCCCAGCACCCACATGGCGGCTGAGAACCGTCTTTAACTCCAATTCCAGGAGAACGCCAGTTCCAGGGGAATCCAACACCCTCTTCTGACCTCCGCGGCATTGCATGACATGGGTGCATGGACCTACATGCAGACAGTACATTCATACACATACAAAAAAAAAAAAAAAAGAGAGAGAGAAAAAAATGTAAACTTACATAAAAATAAATAAATAAATAACCCAATTTTCTGGTACTCAACATATCTTCTGTGTTTTTGTGTTCTTTAAAAAGCCATTCCCTACTGGGACTGGAGAGATGGCTCAGTGGTTAAGAGCACTGACTGCTCTTGCAAAGGACCTTGATATGGTCCCTAAGCACCCACATGGCAGCTAATAAGCATCCTTAATTTGAGTTCCAGGGGATCTGATGCCCTCTTGGCCTTCACAGGCATTGCACGTATGCTGTACACTTACATACATGCAGGTAAAAGACATTCATATACATAATAATACTTTTAAAAAAGTTATTCCCTACTTCCAGATTGCTCATAAAATTACCTATTCTTTCAAGATATTTACTGATTTTACATTAAGGCTTAAACTAGTTTCCTTAGAAAATGTTATCTTTGTTATATGTTAAATTATCACATGTAATAGTTTTCTTCTGGATTCAAGTGCCTTTTCAGTCAGACTTGTAAAATCAACTGAGCAGGCTTTATTTTGGCATTTTCAAAACATAAAATAGAAGAAAGAAAATGTCAGAGTATATCACATGAAGTGCGGATGATGTGTTGGGAAACCTTCACTTCTGTTTAACACACATCCGTATCCAGGGACACATCGATAGTAAAATGCACTGTTAGATTACAACCAGCAGTTTCCAGGGCACTCTTCCTATGCTCCACTGGTCCATCTGTCTAGTCCTTCACCCACACCTTATTTATCTGACTGTATTTCTTTCAAGTCCTATTCTGTCACCTGGTAAAGAAAACCCCACTCTCTTGTCATATTTTATTTGGTGAAACTCAGACATTTTTTTCACATCTCACAAGATCATATTTTTCCTAATGTTAAAGAAAATATATTTCTATTAGAATTAAATTTGCTATTTGGAATCATTCTTATGATACTGTTTCTTTCTCTGCACCATACAGTCTTTGGTAGGATTTTATGTTCCCAAAACACAGTAATTACCTCAATATCTCTTATAGATCCTAAAGTTAACTTGTTACATGTACCTTTAATTATTTAATAATTGTTTTTATTCCATTTCATGTGCTTATTCCAAGTATAAAGGAGCTATCAATTTACCTGCCCATCTTGCCAGAATTATTTTGACTGCTTTATAACCTGAATCTCTTGAGTTTCCTAGATATACCACTGTATTTGCTAAGACTGCTAGAAAAAAAAAAAGTAAAAAATCTGGCCATACAAAGTGGGACTATCAGAATCCTAAGTGGCTCTTGATTGTAAAACTTGCAGCACAACCCAGGAATGAATTGCTCAACAGCTGAGCAGCATTTCTGTCTTCCATCTATCTCACTCTGTCCCTGCTCCTACTCCCCAAACTCTCCATTTCCTTCCCCAGCTTCTAAGTTGTGTTATTTCAATGAGAACCCCTGCCTTCTGATGCCATGCTGGGAGGACAGGAGAGAGCAGCTCTAGCTTCCAAAAGCCTCTTAAAAATAGCCAGCCACTTGGGGGCTGGAGAGACGGCCTAGCTGTTAAGAGCGCCGACCGCTCTTGCAGAGGACCCGGGTTCGATCCCCAGCACCCGCATGGTGGCCGAGAACCGTCTGAAACTCCAATTCCAGGAGAACTCCAGTTCCAGGGGAATCCAACACTCTGTTCTGACCTCCATGGCACTGCACGACATGGGTGCACACACCTGCATGCAGACAGTACATTCATACACATACCAAAATAAATAAAATTAAAAAAAAAAAAAATAGCCAGCCACCATTTAGATCTCTGCATATGGTACAGTGTTAAGAATACAAAACATGGGGCTGGAAAGATAGCCTAGTGGTTAAGAGCACTGACTGCTCTTGCAGAGGACCTGGGTTCAATCCCCAGCACCCACATGGCAGCTGAGAACCATCTGTAACTCCAATTCCAGGAGAATTCCAGTTCCGGGGGAATCCAAGACCCTCTTCTGACCTCCACGGCATTGCACAACACGGGTGCACAAACCTACATGCAGACAGTACATTCATACACATACAAAAATAAATAAAATTTAAAAAATTAAAAAAAAAAAGAATACAAAACATGAGCCGGGCGTGGTGGTGCACGCCTTTAATCCTAGCACTTGGGAGGCAGAGGCAGGCAGATCTTTGTGAGTTCAAGGCCAGCCTGGTCTACTAGCGGAGTCTCAGGACGCCAGAGCACGGGAGACTTGTTTTTTGTGCAAAAAGACCAAAAAAAAAAAAAAAAATACAAAACACCAAGAACACCCTGAAAAATAAGAAAGCAAGAGATGTGTGCTGTGTAAACACGCAGCTGTATTTCAAACAGAAAGGACAGGTGCCATGAAGTGGGCAAAGGAAGGTAGGATGCATTTCAATAATGCTATAATTTAGGTACAAAATTAAAAGCTGCTGTGAAACTGGTTGAAACTAATTATCACATAATTACTTTCTTAAGGAGAAGTTGCTTTCAAATAACCCCATACTGAGGCTGGAGAGATGGCTAAATGGTTAGGAGCAACTGCAGAGAACCTGAGTTTGGCTCCCAGCACCTATGTTGGGTGGCTCACAACCACCTGTAAATCTGGCTCCAAGGATGCCTCTGGCTCCACAGGCACCTGCACATACACACACACACACACACACACACACACACACACACACTCTTTAAAACAGTAAAGAACAACTTTAAAAAAACATTTTTTGGAATGTAAATAGGGGTTAGAGAGATGTCTCAGTGGTTAAGAGCAGTGGCTGCTCTTCAGAGGACTGGGTTCAGTTCTCAGCACCCACATGGCAGCTAACAACTGTTTGTAACTCCAGTTCCAGGGGAATCCCACACGCCCTTTTCTGGCATCGCACACATGTGGTGCATTTACATACATGCAAGCAAAAACTCTGATACACATAAAAGAAAAATAATTAATTGAAAGAAAATCCCTTGCTAAGTGAACTTCATCTGGACAGTGCAGGTGGCAGGTCCTGCCTCAGCTCTGCTGAAAGGGGAATGACACAAGGGGAGTATAAGGTCTGCTAGTACACGCGGCATTTCCTACTGGACACGGTGCAAATGCATTAATCCCAGCACTTAGAGGTAGAGGCAGGAAGATCTCTGTGAGTTCAAGGCCAGCTGCGTCTACAGAGTGAGTTCAGGACAGCTGGGGCTACAGGGAGACCCTGTCTCAAAAAGACCAAAAAAAATTTTTTAAGTGGCATTTCCTGACTGCTCCTTAATTCTGTTTGATAAAAATAAGCTCCTATCATGCAAAATTCTTAAAGATTGAGATTTTATAAGATCAAGTATTATAGATTTTTAATTATAATTTACTCTTAAAATTAACACAGTCTCTTATACTGGGGGGAAAAATCTAAAAATTTTTACCTTGAATTCAAAGAGTGTTTAACTACAAAACAGCTGTGACAGCAAGTGGGCTGCTTACTGGTTTCTTCATGTTATAAAAATATTTGTGACATTTCATCTGGTCAACCATCTTAAAGGTTAATTCCCGTTTCTGCTTTCAGATTTCATTCTAGGTGACCAGCTCCGGGCAGATTCTATTTACCTATTCTGAACAAACCACACTGTTTCAGCACTCACTCCTACTGGTGAGAACATATTGACTTGCTGCCTGCTCTGCTGTTTAATTCATTTATGTTGAGAGTCAGGCATGGAGACAGAATTTTAAATGTGACATTTGCAGACTCTTAGGTCATTTAAGCTCTGACAACACTAGGGAATTCCTGACATATAAACTGGCCCTGCTTACCATACACGGAGATCATCCCAAAGGGCCAAATTTCTAATTGTTTTTTAAAATTCATACAGCCTCTTAAAAGCAAATTTTAATATAAATGAAAAGATCTATATAGCCAATTTTTTCAGTTAAAACCCTCTGTTTCTTTTAATAGACTCCAACTGGCACTACTAACAACCCACAGAAACTAAATAAAAATTCTTTTGATTAAAAAAAAATTACACGGCAAAACTCCCAATAATGATATTCCCAACAATTCTGAGGACTTCTAACTATAAGGCCTTTTACTATTTCCTATAATCTGTAAGGACCTGAAAAGTGTGCTAGGTCTAGAGGCCAGTCACAGACCATCTGAAATGATTAGATTCCAGCCCTGCAGGCCAGGGCAGAGGGTCCATGCTGTCCAAATGACAGTCTAAACCCTAAGCTTAAATGCTGACAATGATGGCCTTTTCTAAGATTAGCACCACATAGACGGGTGACAGAGTTTCATCACTGGAAATGAACAAACTGACCACATGACATTCAGAATCACGCGTTACTAGGGTTGATGCTGGGGAAAACGTGGGGAAAAACAGAGCAAGACTTTTCTCTCCTTGGCTATACCAAAAACTACACCAAAAAAGGTAAACTTTCAGCTTTCTCCTTATCACTGAAAAAGACCATCTACAAGGGTTGAAAGTAAAGTTCTGAAATTAAGTTTTGTTATTAGTAATGCACAAAATGATCATTTTTGTCTACCCTGATAAGAGTTGTGATTACACAGTAAGTAGCTTTGAATATTGTGCTGTAAGGACTCTGCACTGCGATGAAAAAGCCCAAGGAAAGAGAGGGCCCACAATGCCTTTCAGCTAGACCAGCTGACTGTGAAAAAAAACAACAAAACAATGGCTTATTAAGATGAAAAATCCTGTTTCTTTCAGAAGAATCAAGTGGAAAGCAAACCTGGTGGATTATCTGGGCCACAGGGAGCTGCTCGGCATATTTCAGAGGCTCTATTAGTTCTTCGTCCATTGTGTCTTCATAACTAGAAGAGAATCAGAAAACACAAAGGTAAGGAAAGCACTATTTTTTTTTTTTTTTTGTCTTTTTGAGACAGAGTCTTCTTGTAGCCCCAGCTGTCCTGAAACTGGCTATCTAGACCAGGCTGGCCTTGAACTCACAGAAATCCACCTGCCTCTGCCTCCCAATTGCTGGGATTAAAGTCACGAGCCACCACGCCTGGCTCAGCACTATTTTTAAATAAGGCAGATATTTAAATATGCCAACTGAGAAATAGATTTAAAATAGATTTAATGCAATTTTTTAAAATATTTACTAATTTTTTTTTAGGAATTCACATTTTCCCTCTAATTTTATATTACTCTAAAATATGAATACATACCTTCCACCCATATACATTAATTACCATGTCTGAAAATAAGTGGTAAGTTAATTCTAGGGTCCGTTAAGAGATTCACATTAATATTTTTGAAAAAATAACCCAATGAAAAAGTTACATGATGTGAACAGAAATGTATTCAGACCATATTTATTAAGTGATGAGATTAGCTAATATCACAATGTTATTGATTCCAGAGACTGAACAAACACTGAAACACTCTCTGTGCATGGGAGAGGCCAACAGTCAGAGCAGTGAAGGTCTTTCTTGATGCTCAAGGCCACCTTTCTGAATATCCAGCAACCTGCAATTCCAGTGGCCTACACCTCCAGGATTTATTTTTCCCATGATTATACCTGTTTGGACCAATCAATTCTGTTCTTTGTTTGCTCTTTCTTAAACACAGAATGTGTTTAAAAACACCTAGGCATGTCGTTTTAACTTCTTTAAAGATAATAAATACATCATATCCTTCTTTGCTTATTCAATATTTACCATGTAATATTCAATAAATGTTTGTTGAATGAATATGAATAGATAAAATAAATAAAACTTTAAGGTTGATATTTAAAATGAGATACAAGAGTTACAAAATGCATATTTAATATACTATGAAACACAAGGTACTGCTGGGCGTGGTGGCGCACGCCTTTAATCCTAGCACTTGGGAGGCAGAGGTAGGCGGATCTCTGTGAGTTCAAGGCCAGCCTGGTCTACAGAGTGAGTTCCAGGACAGCTGGGGCTACAGGGAGACCCTGTCTCAAAAAGAAAAAATAAATAAATAAAGAATAAAATGCAAAGTACAGAAGTGAGGTGCTCTGGCTTTAAAATTGTTTTTATTGAATGTTTTTGGCTAGCATACGAACCACAGGGTTTCATTAAAGCATCTTCCCACATACAGCACTATATTCTGTTTGCTTTCATCCTCTACTGATCACCTATCTAAATTCACCCATCCCCCACTTCCTCCTCACATATATAGATGGACACATATAGGTGTTATACATATAAATGCATTATATGTACTCCTCAAGTCTACCCTCATGTCACATATATTCTGTTACTCTCTCTTGTTGTCCTGTGTACCCTAGAAATTAGAATTTTTAAAAATATTCCCAGGGTTGGAGAGATGGTTTGGTGGTTAAGAGCACTTGCTGTTCTTCCAAAGGACCTGAGTTCAAATCTCAGTACCCATGTCAGGCAGCACACAAGTGCTTACAACTCCAGCTCTAGAAGAACCAACACCTTCCTCTGGCCTCTAAAGGCACTAGCACACACATGTCATGCACACACCGACACACACACACATACACCTAAATAAAAATAAAACATTTAAATTATTTTTTAAAAATCTTCCCAAATGGTTTGATAAAGTGTTTTTTGCATCATCAACCATCTAGTACATAGCAAATAAACACTGGATTTTAGACAATAAGACTTAAATGCAATTAAACACTTTTTACCCTGTGAATTACATATTAATGTATCCAACTTAAAATTAGATTTTAAAAACCTGAGGAACAGAGGAAGAAGACTGGCCTGAGAGCAGAGGCCTGCAGCAGGAATTCTGGGCAGTGATGGAATGGCTCCCAGGTGAGCACAGCACTGTACAGGACGAAGAAGCCTATCAGCCAGGCGGGCCTAGACAACTCAGGGTTAGCAAGAAGATATGTGAGAACTCTGAACACTCTTGCTACTGATGAAAAAGCTCTCTCAAATCGTTTTCAAAGAAATAAAGTAGAAAGGGAACTGCTTGGGATTGACAGGAGGGACCGTGGGCAAGTTATAACAGCTCATGGGCAGTTTCCTCAAACCCTGAAAACTGGCAGAGGAAAAAGTAGGGGAAGTACTTCAAGATAGGGGGATAGGTAAAGGGCTTTAGGGGCAAAGCTCAAACACCCAAAGCTGAAGATGTCAAAGGTGAAGCCCAGAAAATATATTTCAATAATTGCCTATTTATAAACAACACTTACCATTCTGTAGTTATAAACAGGATTATTTAACATTTTTCCCTGCAAGTTAGGAAAATATAATTGTCGCTAATCCACTGATGCACTGGTTTCCATGTGGCAAAGTTTTGGAAATAGATAGTGCCATGTATCATAATAAACATTAGGCGAGTTCAAAAAAATAAAAAACAAAAAACAAATGTTGAATAATGAACAAAGTAAATCCTTTGTCATGTGCATACCTGGGAAATTAATCAAATCAAGTTAACTATTAATGAGATAAAGCTGGTTAGAGTTGAATTCTGATACATATTGAATATAATCTTTTTTAAAAGAAAAATAATCTCAAACAGAAGGACTAAGACAAGGGACAAACAGAAATTGGACTTGGCTGAATGAGACCAATGAATATTGTATGACAGACATTTATGACATGAATATTTGTATGTAAACTGAGTAACCTTTCTCACCAAAATCTTTTATAACTAAAACACAAGTTATTTAAAAGGTAGAGTACAATGTTCAGTTTACTAAATATATTAAAAGATTGTAAAAGTTGAAAAAAAAAAAGAAAGAAGGCCAACAAATGACAAAGGGAATCTCATTAAATGGGAAAAAACAAACATACAGCAAAGCAAACGATTGAGTGATGAGACGACCACAGAATAGAAAAAATCTTGGCCAGCTAATACGTTTTGCAGGGGATTAATATCACTATACAAAGAACTCAAGAAATTAAACAAGAAAACAACCCAAACAAAAATGGACCAAGGAACTAAGCAGAGAGTTCTCAAAAGAAGAAAAACTAATGGCCAATAAGTATTTTTTTTAAATGTCATAGTTCCAGCTGTCTAATTGACACAAATCTAGAGTAACCTAGAAAGAGGGAACATCAATTGAGGAATCGTCTCCATCAGACTAGGGTATGGTAGGGTAGGGTATGGTAGGGTAGGGTAGGGTAGGGTAGGGTAGGGTAGGGTAGGGAATGGTATGGTATGGTATGGTATGGTATGGTATGGTATGGTATGGTATGGTATGGTATGGTATGGAATGGAATGGTATGGCATGGCATGGCATGGCATGGCATGGCATGGCATGGCATGGTATGGTATGGTATGGTATGGTATGGTATGGTATGGTATGGTATGACATGTCTGCAAGGCATTTTCTTTTTCTTTTATTTATTATTTTTTTGTGTGTATGAGTGTACTGTCTGCATGTAGGTTGGTGCACCTGTGTTGTGCTATGCCACAGAGGTCAGAAGAGGGTGTCGGATTCCCCTGGAACTGGAGTTAAAGACGGTTCTTAGCCACCACGTGGGCACTGGGAATCGAACCCCGGTCCTCTGCAAGAGCAGTCAGCATTCTTAACTGCTGAGCCATCTCTCCAGCCCCACAAGGCATTTTCTTAACTGCTGACGTAGGAAGACCAGCCCACTATGGGTAGTATCATCCCTAGGCTGGTGGGCTTAGCAGATATAAGGAAGGTATTTGAGCAAGTCACAGAAGCAAGCCAGTAAGCAGAATTCCTCCATGCTTGCTGGCTCAGTTCCTGCCTCCAGCTTCCTGCTTGAGCTCCTAGTCAGGCCAAGGTAAGTAAACTCTTTCCTCCCCAAGTAGGTTTTGGTCAGTGCCTTATCAAACAAAAGAGAAGCACACTAGAATGGTTTTCGACATCCTTAGCCACCAGAGAAATCAAATCAAAACTACTTTGAGACTCTATCTCACCCCAGTTAGAACAGTTAATATCAAGACAACGAATGTTGAAGAGGATGCTGGTGAAAGGTAAACTGGTGCAGCCACACTGCCAGTGAGTGAACAGATT
>VZQC01014556.1:656122-659459 GCA_009823505.1 Rhizomys pruinosus
CGCATGACCACCCTACTCTTGTGCACAGAACCAAGGGACTTCTACTGTGAAAGACCGCACAACCATGTTCACTGCCATCTCGTCCCAATAGCTAGGAAACGAAAGTAGCCTAAATGCCCATCAACAGAAGAATGGACAAGAAAAATGTGGTAAGGGGCTGGAGAAATAGCTAAGTAGTTGAACGCATGCTGCTCTTGCAGATGACATGAGTTCAGTTTCCAGTGCCCAGTCAGGCAGTTCACAACCACCCATAACTCCAGCGCCAGAGTGTCCAACGCCCTCTTTTAGACTTCATGGGCACCTGCATTTAAACATGGACATAAACACATGATTTAAAAACAAGATACCCAGTCTTACCAGGATAAAATGAAATCCTAAAGTGCTTTAAATTTGCATTTCCTTGATTACTAAATATATTGAACACACATTAACATGTTTCTTAGCCATCTTTACTTCTCTTGAGAAGTCTCTGTTCAGATCTTTAGCCCATCTTTTAATTGGGTCATTTATTTTTTTGGTCCTTTGTTTTTTGTTTTTTTTGTTTTTTTTTTTGAGTAATTTATATACTCTGGATGTTAAACCTCTGTCAGACATGTCACTGATAAAGATTTCCTCTCACTCTGTGGGTTTTCTCTTCACTTCTTTATTATTTCTTTTGCTGTAAAGAAGCTTTTTAGTTTAATGAGGTCCCACTTGTTGATTGTTGATCTTATTTCCTGCCCAACTACTGTCTGATTTAGAAAGTCTTCTCCTACACCTATATCTTTTAGGTTACTGCCAATGTTTTCTTCTAACATTTTCAGAGTTTCAGCTTTCATACTGAAGTCTTTGATCTATTTAGAGTTGACTTTTGTACAAAGTGAAAGGTAGGAGTTTAGTTTCATTCTTCTACAAGTGGAGATTCAGTTTTGCCAGCACCATTTGCTGAAGATACTACCTTTCCTCCATTTAGTTTTCTTGGCCCCTTTGTCAAATATCAGGTAGCTGAAATTGCATGTACTCAAGTTTGGGTCTTCAATTTTGTTCCACTGATCAACAAGTCTATTTTTGTGCCAGTACCATGATGTTTTTATGACTATAGCTCTGTAATATAGTTTGAGGTCTGATATAGTAATCCTCCTACATTACTCTTTTTGCTCAGGGTTGCTTTGGGTATCCAGGGTCTTTTGTTTTTCCATGTGAATTTTAGAATGTGTTTTTCTAATTCTGTGAAGAAAGTCATAGCGATTTTGATTGGGATTGCATTGAATTTATATATTCATTTTTACTATATTATTCTTCTAATCCATGAGCATGGGAGGTCTTTCCATCTTCTGGTGTCTTCTGTCTTCCTCAATTTCCTTCAAAGATGTAAAATTTTCATTGTAGATATATCTTTAATGTCTTTGGTCAGGTTTGTTCTGAGATTTTTTTTTTTTTCTTTTGAGGCTATTGTGTACTTACCTTGGTAAGACTGGCTATGATCAACAAAACAAATGACACCAAATGCTAGAGAAGGTTGTGGGGAAAGGGGAACACTCATCACTGCTGGTGGGATTGCAAACTTGTGCAACCCCTATGGAAAGAAGTGTGGAGAACTCTTAAAAAACTAAAAATGAACCTACCATTTGACCCAATCATACCACTCCTAGGTGTATTCCCAAAGGATTCATCCTATAGCAGAGATACATGCACATTCATGTTTATTGTTGCTCTTTTCACAATAGCAAAGAGTTGGAAGCAACCCAAGTGTCCCTCAACTGCAAAGTAGATAATGAAAATGTGGTACATTTATACCTGGAGTTCTATGCAGCAGCAAAGAAAGACAACATCATGAAATTTGCAGGTAAACAGATGGAAATAGAAGCTGTTATGCTAAATGAAGTAACACAGTCTCAGAAAAATAAATGACATACAGTGTCCCTCATTTGTAGATTCTAACACCAAATCCTTATACGTAAGACAAGGTGGGTAAATTGTTAGTAAAGATAATCACATTGTCTGTTATTGCTATAGATACAGCTTGAAGTTTATGTCTCTATTTTCCTCAATTCTAAGATTTAGGAGAAAAAATAAAGCTCTTTTTTTAAAGTACATTAAAACATACATCAACCTGCCATATAATTTAGGAATGTAAAGTTATATTTCTTTTCACCTGCATGCAAGTTTACTGTTAAACTGTGAATCCCTAAAGACGTTTTGGAATTAACCTGTAGTTTATTTTCAGATTTTGTAAATCTGGTATATGTATGGAGTATACACATATATGTATATTTTGGAGTAATATAAAATCAAAGGGAACAACAACAAAAAAAAGATGTTCAACAATAAGACCAAAACAGTAAACTTCTGCATCAAAAAAGTTAAAAAAGAGTCAGAAAAAGATGCAAGACAGGACTTAACATGTGTGGCAGAATGCATGAGTTCTGGTGGGGGGACAAGGATGGGGGGATGGGTCTAAATTTGATTAAGAAATGTTGTAAAAACAAGTAATGTTGTATAAAATGTACAAATGCTCAATAAAAAATTAACAAATACAAAGACCTCAATTTGAAACCCAAAACTCTGAAGGTGATAGAAAAAAAAGTTGGCAGCAACTTATAAGACATAGGTATAGGAAAAGACTTTCTAAATCAGACAGCAGCTGCACAGAAAATAAGGTCGACAATTGACAAGTAGGACCTTATTAAACTCAAAAGTTTCTGTACAGCAAAAGAAATAATCAGGGAACTGAAGAGAAAACCCACAGAGTGGGAGGAAACCTTCACTGCTGATACATCTGACAGAGCATTAACTTCCAGAATATATAAACTATTCAAAAAACAAAGAAGAAAACAAATGACTCACTCAAAAGATGGAGTAAAGAGCTGAGCAGAGACTTCACAAGCAAGAAAATAGAGATGGCTGAGAAATATCTTAAAAGGTGTCCAACATCCATCAGCAATGGATTGTTCTACCAGGTGGATGTTGGCCAGGGGATCCAAGGCCCCACAAAAGGTAAGGGCTCCTTGCCTCTAAGTTGGGATACCTACAGGAGGAGAGGCAATAAGACCCTGCTGCCGAAGACCTGACGTTAACATGGGAGGGATGTATTGAGACCACACATGCAAGTGTACAGATGGCCTCTGGAATGCCAGAGAGTGTTACCAAAGGCCACTAAACCAATAAAGCAAATATGGGTCTCCCTGAGTCAAGCAAGACTCCACCGTCAGCACCAGCTACACCTCACCTGCCTGGAAATACTGTGCAGCAGAGGCAGCCATGTGCCTGTATATCCCAAATCTAATTGGCTATTGGCTCTCCCCTTGGAGAAATAACCCATGGCTGATGCCACAAGCTTACATCCTCTACAGGTTAG
>VZQC01014556.1:661354-694833 GCA_009823505.1 Rhizomys pruinosus
CATATATATGTGTGTATATATATATATATATATATATATATATATATATATGCAATACAAGTTGGAGAGAACAACAACAACAAACTGGAAAAAAAAACTCTGGAAAGACTCAGAAAAAGATGCAAGACATATATGGCAGAGTGCAGGGACTCAGGTGGGGTGTGGGGCATGGAAAGGGAAGTGATTCTAAATTCGATTGAGAAATGGTGTATGATTTATGGAAAAAGTTTAATAACAATAAAAATTAATTAATTAAAAAGGAATAAATAAATAAATGTTAAAAGAAAATGTGATGTAGAAACACTGTGGAATATCACTCAGATGTAGAAAGAAATTGAACCATGAAATCTGCAGGTAAAAGGATGTAACCAATAAAAATTATACTGAGGTAACTCAGACACTGAAAGACAGATGCCCCTTGGCTCTGATGTACTGCTCTTAGTTCCAGATCCTTTGTGCTTTAACTTGGAGCAAAAGTGAGAGCCAGAAAACAAGAAAGGGGCCTTTGGTGGAGAGGCATGTTAAGGGAGACAGGGCAGTGGATTACAGGGAGGACAGAAGTAGAGGTGCACTAGCGAGGGTGGAAAGGCTGCAGCAGGAAAGGCACAGGAATATGAGGAAATCAGGGTGGGGACAGGCTAACCCACAGGAAGGGATGCGTAAAGAGCCATGCAGGATAGCACGCCCTCTCACAAGACAATTAATAGCAAAACTTGGAGGAACATTAGAATACATATGAAGTGAAAGAAGCACAATACTGGAGTTGAAGGGCTAAGTGTGATGGAGGGAGAGCGGATAGTAAATGGGTAAACCAAAATTAGTGACATAAAAAGCTTTACAGAAACCCACTAATGAATAAACTAATTTCAAAATATAATTTGTTAAAAGTTGAGTACAGGGGCTGGAGAGATGGCTCAGCAGTTAAGAGCACTGACTACTCTTGCACAGGACCTGGGTTTAATTCTCAGCACACATCTGGTGGATAACTGTTGGTAACTCCAGTTCCACGTGATCTGATGCCTTATGACACTCACAGGCACGGCACATCTCGGGTGCACTTTCACACATGCAGGCAATACACTCCGACACAGAAAATAAAATTAACAAAGAAAATGTTTTAAAAAGTGAACTTGAAGAGAATTACGCTGTATGGTAGACAATGCTCCTCCCAGAAGACATAGATTCTTAAAACTGCAATGCCAAGACACAGGATACTCCCCTGTGAGTCACTGATCAGAGAGAGACAAAGAGCTCAGAAGCAACACAAGCTCTTGGCATTGCCCTTGGTCACCCACCGTAGCCAAGACAGAACCCTACTGCTGAGGACACCACGCACACTGGCTAAGGACATAGAGAAATCAGTCTCAAGCTGACCAGGAAACTTCTTCCCAGCTGGCTGGCTTTCATGGTACCAGAAAGCACTATGGAGGCTGCTGTGGGAGAGAAGACATCGGTGGTCAAACCCAGTGGGAGGCCCTGCATGGTACAACACCCACCTGCCAGGCAAAAGCTTCCCACTGCTACAACAGTGGCACGACTGTCGTAATACAGATCTGAATGTGTAGAAAGAGACCTTCAAGTCTAGGGAAAGGCTTTTTGATTTAAGGAAAGGAAACGGTGTCATTCTACCCAAAATATAGCTAATAAAAGAAAACATTATTGGTTTACTGAAACCACATTTAAAATACAGACAGGAGAAACAACAGTGAAATCAGAAGAGAATGCCTGTGTGCACTGATTGTGTTCATGCGCAGAATCTCTGTTCAGATCACATAAGTAGGTCTGTGTATTGACTGTTTAAAATAACTTTTTTATTCTTGAGAAATTCATATATTTATACAATGAAATCTCCCAATATCCACTTCCTACTTTCCTCCTTCAACTTCCCCCATGCCCCCCAGCTTCATAGCTTCTTTCTTTCTTGATAACCCAGAGCACCCTGGCCTCTCTCTGTGCTGGAAATCTGCTGGCTTGGTCTTGCAGGTCTCTTGGAGATAAGCACAACCACGATGAGTTCATGCGCATTTCACAGCTCTCCTCCCTGGCCTTCAGCTCTCACACTCTTTCTGTTTTCTCTTCCACAGTGTTTCCTGAGCCTTGGTAGGGGGAGGTTGTTGTACATGTCTCATTTGGGGCTGAACACTTATCATCTCTACGCAGACTGTCTGTTTTCACATACAGTGTGATGGTAAGATCTTTGTTACTATTTCTTTTTTTTTTTTGGTGGCAAAGTAGTTGTTTGGTGCAACATAAAATTTTTGACATCTACTCTTTCCTCCACTTTTTAAAGACTTATTGCTGGGTGTGGTTGGGCACACCTTTAACCTCAGCACTTGGGAGGCAGAGGCAGGAAGATCTCTATAAATTCAAGCTAGCCTGGGATGATCTACTTAGTGACTTCCAGTCCAGCTGGGGCTACAATGTGAGACTGCATCTCAAAGAACAAAAGCCCTATCTATCACATATTACTATGCGCGAGTCTCCTTTAGAGCTTTATAGTCTTCAACTTCACATTCTTTACTGAACAGTGCAAATCTCTTTATTTCCATCATCACTGCTTAAATGAAGAATGTCACAGAGTGACGTCTCTTCTGCATTCACTGCAGCCCACGCTCCTCAGTCCTCTAAGCTACCTGGGCTCTTCTTGCTCCTCTACCAGTCCATGAGAGCTTGACAACAAGCTTTGTAAGTTCCATGAAATTCTAAAAAGACAGAGCATCGCAAGGGTTCCAAACGACTGCAACAGCTAGCACCTGCACTGACCAACCTCTGCAGGTTGATCATCTGTAAAATGGCTTCATGCCTTATAGCTGTTCTGAGGATTAAACAAGTTAATGACTTCAAAGTACCTGAAATAGTGCTGGGAATCTATTAAATACCAGGAACATGAAAAGCACTTATAGTATATGTACAAATACCCTAGGTGAAGTTATATGATGATAATTTATTCCTATCTGAATATGGTCTACTGCTCCATTTATTTACATGGTTCTTGAGGTTCTGTAATTTTATAATAAAGACAATGAATATTTTTAAGGTTGATAATAGCTGTTGCTGCTTATGTTTTCTAGTATATAATAAATATGTATAACACATGAGAGATAAAAGCCTGACTACCCACAATGGAGCCATAGTTTTTAGTCCTGACCCTCATACATAACCATTCTAACTCAATCATCTACGTTTATATGTCAGGGAATCTTAGTCATCATCACTTAAATCTTGGGTTTTAGCTCTTTTCCTGTTTTTCCCCGAGAGATTTCTGCACTGTTAGGTGATGCTCTTTAAGAGCTTCCTGCTCAGGGCCAATACTTAGCAACTGGTTCTTGCAAATACATTTTGCTCACAGATAAAGAGCCAACATAAGGGACATGACCCCTGTAAAGGCATTTGGATAAAATGAATTTGGGCACAGCATGGGTTGGACCAAGAACAAAAATTACAACCCTCTACCACACAAGCCTGATGTAAGGATATAGGCCCTACCCACTGACACTTTCTCCTCTTATACAAATCTAAAAAGTCTTACCACAAGAGACAAGAGTATGAGCTTCCTGTCCACTGATACTTAGAATGCCAGCTGCTACCATGGAGAATCACTACAGGAAGCTGAGCCCCTTCCACTGAATGGGAGCTGGGGAGAGTTCTCATCCAGTATGGAAAAGCCTGCAGCACTCTTCATCCAGAAGTGTTGTCTGTCTACACATCTACTTTCTTGGCACTTCAGCTATGTGTTAAAAATACATTTTTGTTAGTTTGCAGTCTCTAGGTATTTTACAAGAGTTTTTCAGAAAAATCTAGCCAGTAACAACCCCATATGTGAAGTCAACTGATTGATTATTCTTTAACATTAATTCAAACCTTTCTATCTCATTTATATTATTTCTTGTTCTGGGAAAAGTGAAGGGCTATGTCTCATTTACAGTATCGCAGAGTTTTCTTTTGAGAAGTGTTTCCTTCTGATGAAATCTGAAACTGAATGCCGAAGGCCATCAGACTCAGCTGTGCTTCGTCACTGAGATAAACAGGGGTAACACTGGCAGCCTTTGTGTGCTCATTATCAACAAAAGCTCTAATTTCCAGAGTGTCAAATTTTTAATATGGCAAATCTTCAAAGAAATATAAAGAAAAACCCCCACCTTTAATATTTAAACTATATAAGATAAACCTTAGTCATTTTCTCTAACTTAGTATGTGTATTACACTGAGCATACTAAACAGAAATAATGGTGACTATTACTTGTTAAGCATAAGTTAGAGCTTTCCTGTTAGAGCAGATTTTAAGTGTATACATCATGTTTATGAAAAGCAATTACAGGGCTGGAGAGACGGCCTAGCGGTTAAGAGCGCCGACCGCTCTTACAGAGGACCCGGGTTCGATCCCCAGCACCCACATGGCGGCTGAGAACCGTCTGAAACTCCAATTCCAGGAGAACTCCAGGTTCAGGGGAATCTGACACCCTCTTCTGACCTCCGCGGCACTGCACGACATGGGTGCACAAACCTGCATGCAGACAGTACATTCATATACATACAGAAATAAATAAAATAAAAAAAAAAGCAGTTACAGCATTACAACTGTATTTCTAACTGTACCATAACCTCAGAGTAAGACTGCCATGAAACTGCAATGTGAAAGACCCACCAGGAACAGGTAACACAAATGCCATGTTCCTGCTGATCTCCAGACATATATGCTCTGAACATACATATCTTCAGTCTAAAGAAACCCTTCTGAAAACTTGTGGTCTGGGAATATGACCTTAATGTCTTAGGACCCCACTTTGTGCTCCATAATAGTGTATGAATGTGCATATGTTTACTTAATGTATCAAAGCAGTATATTCTCATTGAAAGCTGTGAGAACTGAGACATCTCTCTCTCTCTTCTCTCTCTCTCTCTCTCTCTCTCTCCCTCCCTCCCTCGTGTGTATGTGTGTGTGTGTGTGTGTGTGTGTGTGTGTGTGTGTGTGTGATTCCTACTGCAATAGGGCCAGTGTTGGACAGAATCCCATTCTGTATGTCTACAGCACTTGAGGGCAGAGTCCAGGTACCATCTTGAGAGGGGTCCTACTGCAGAAAACTGAGGTACCCTTGGGGCCAGAGGACAGCAAACAAATAAACCACAAGACAAGGAGATGGAATCTAACCTGATGCAGCCCCAGGGTGAAAGGAAAGCCCTGGGAGCCACTTCTGGAGAGCCAGAGGTACAGACACTGACCAAATGAAAAGTGCAAGTTACAGGTGGCTCAGCTCAGGCAGCGAAGTGCATAATCTGTGACTGGGAAGAGCCTGCATCAACAAAGAGTAATCTGGAGTTTGATACCCTAAGCCTGAGGTCAGCAGGTGGGTCAAACCTCAGAGCCAAGGATCTGCAGTTCACTACACCAAACCTGAAGTGTCTCCCCCCATTAGGGTAATTAATCATTAGGAGATCTCTTGAAGACAGGTCCTCTATGCGCACACACCTCAGGACCATGACTGCTTAACACACTCCCAACACACTTGAGACAACCCTCCTCTCCCCCCTCCCCCACCATCCTTGGCTAGGACATTAGTCTACTCAGAGGGCACAGTCCAGGGAGTCGATTAGAGAACTACACAGTACAGACTAAGTGCATTAAGCTAAATGTGGCCTTCCGAGGCCCCTGGTAGGCAGAGGAGAGAAGCTACTGCAGTGAAGGCAGCAGCAGCACACATCAGACACAGGCCTGACACAGGCTCAGCAACAGCAAGAACACACGGTCCATCGACACGTGAGGACCAGAAAGGAAGCTGGCAATCCTGTCATCTTTCCTTTTCTGCTTTGCCTCGTTTTCTTCCTGCCTTTTTGTCCATGTGCCTCCTTTTTGTTTTGTTTTTACTACAATTCTAGCAGTGTTTTCACTTATCATAGTTAATGCTTATATCTTCCAATCTTCCCCTTTCCTGAATCCTCCTTTTTAGCACATTCATCTATCATTTTCCCATTTACCAGAAATCATCTGCAACATCCCAGCAGTCAGCATTAGCCTTGCCCCTTTCTATTGTATGATCACTGGTGATCTAGCAGTTGGCTTTTATTATCCTGTCTGGTATGTCACAGCAGTATGTTTTCTCCTCTGAGAAGCATTGGGGGTTGTACCCTTGACAGAAAGATGCTCAATGAGGAAGTCCCACCAAAAAAACAGAAAAGACATCCAAGCCAAGGGATGTGCAACGACAACACAGAAACAAAGGAAACATGAAATAGCAAGAAACGTGCTTCCTTGAGAAGCTAACTCTTTAACTACTAAGTCCAAAGAAACTGAAGTAGCCGAAGTGCTGGACAAAGAGTTGGAAAGTTTTCTAGAACGAATGGTCTATGACCTCAAATAGGATACAAATGTCAGATGAATTTAATAGAAGTCCTAAAGAAAGTCAATAACAAGAAAAGATCAGCAAAATGAATTAGAAGATCAACAGTATAAGAGAAAAACGAAGAATGGAAAAAAGCTGAATACTGACATTTTGAAAAGAAAAGCAGAAATGTTAGAAAAGAAAATGAGTAAGAAAAAAAAGCCCACAGCAGAAAGCATTATCACTGGACTCAAATGCAAACAGAAGAAAGAATGTCAGGGATGGAGGACAAGGCTGAGGACACACTCCATTCAGACAACATGAATGAAAACTAAGAATGACTACAATGTCTTAAACTGCTGGAATCCATCAAGAGACCAAACTGCAGGACAGAAGAAGCTAAGATAAAAGCTGAAGACATTAGGAAACTGATGAAATAAAATAATGGAAAATTTCCCAAACCTGGAAAAAAATGAACATCTAAACATAAAAGCCATTAAGAACCTTGAAAAGAGGGGCTGGAGAGATGGCCTAGCGGTTAAGAGCGCCGACCGCTCTTACAGAGGACCCGGGTTCAATCCCCAGCACCCACATGGCGGCCGAGAACCATCTGAAACTCCAATTCCAGGAGAACTCCAGTTCCAGGGGAATCTGACACCCTCTTCTGACCTCTGCAGCATTGCACAACACGGGTGCACAAACTTGCATGCAGACAGTACATTCATACACATACATAAATAAATAAAATTAATAAAAAAAAAAGAACCCTGAAAAGACATGACCAGAAAACAACCTCTCCACAATATACTACAGTCAACATGTCAGAAATGAAAGGCAAAGTATATAAAAAAGCTGTAAGGGAAAAACAACTCACCTACAAAGGCAAACTCATCAGAACAACATCACATCTGATGCCAGCAACCTTAAAATCCAAGAAAGCATAAAGTGATGTATTTCAAGCACTGAAAGTAATTGCCAACCAATACTACTACAAACACCAAAGCACCTTTAAAATTAGTGGAGAAATACAGACATTCCAGATGAAACACGAAAGCAGCTGATAACCAGCAACCCTGCACTGCAGAAACCACTTAAAGGAATACTACAGAGATGAAGAAGAAATGCAGCTTTGACTCACAAAAGCACAGGAAAGAAAGAATTTCATGAGAGGAATAGATAAACAAAACAAAAGAAAGTTAAGGGAATCAATCACATCCACTATCACAAACCATCAAACTCCTAATACTAATGGGGAAAAAGAAAAGGACAGACAATAATCTAACCAACCAAAAAGCTGAAGAACAAAATTATAGGAATTAGTAAGCCTCTTTCAATAATAACTCTAAATGTAAATGGTTTCAACTCACCAACAATAGACAAGCAGACTAGTTTACTGGATTATAAAAATAAGGTTCAAGTATCTGGTGTTAACTGCCTCTTGTCTCCAAGAAACACATCCTACAAGCAAAGGAACTCCGAGACTGAGCATTAAAGAAGGGAGGGTGATCTATCAAACAGATGGAAGCCAAAAACAGGTTGCCATCGATGTTCTGGTACCTGGCAAAGCACACTTCAAACCAATCTTAGAAGAGAGACAGAAAGTCACCACAGGTTGGGAGCATGGCTCAGGGGTACAGTCCCTGTTTATCATTCACAAGGGCTTACTCCATCCTCAGAACAGGGGTGGTGGTTGTGGCACTACATATTAATGAAGGAGCAATTCATCAAGAACATAGAGCAACTGTAAATTATTATAAATATATATGCACCATTGTTAGGGTTTCCAATTCATGAAATCAACAATAGTAGCATGGAAGGTCAGATACATCCTGCTGTTGTGATAGCGAGTGACTTAAATACTACTGACACTATTTCTGGGGAGTCGTGAACAAATGTCTACTCATCCAGTAGGGAACTGATGAGAAACCATCACTACACTCCTGTAAAGCTACCTCCAAAGTCCAACTTGGTAAACCAACAAGTTGTACTGGGATTACAGGAGAGTGGTGAGGGATTCTTACAGGAGTGTGGTGAGGGGTTACTTACAGGAGTGTGGTGAGGGGTTACTTACAGGAGTGTGGTGAGGGGTTCTTACAGGAGTGTGGTGAGGGGTTACTTACAGGAGTGTGGTGAGGGGTTACTTACAGGAGTGTGGCGAGGGTTATTTACAGGGGTAGAGTGAGAGTTACTTGCAGGAGTGTGATGAGGGGTCACTTACAGGAGTGTGATGAGGGGTCACTTACAGGAGTGTGATGAGGGGTCACTTACAGGAGTGTGATGAGGGGTTACTTACAGGAGTGTGGGTGACACAACCTGCAGGGAGCTTAACAGGTTGGAGAGCATTTCTTCTAGGAAGCTCCCCTGCTCTGAGTCTCTTCTAGGCAGTTCCCCTTATCTGAAAGTGTCCCCCAGCAGTCCTTGGGGCCTACTTAGGCTTGCAGAAGGAGAGGACTAGTGAATCTAGTCACTTTGAGGGACTTCTTAAAACTACCGAGTTGTTTATTCCCTGACCTTAAGGAGCTTCCCTGCAGGACAGAATGTGCCCCCATCCCTTAGAACATCCTCTGATTTAACCTCCCTTTTAATATCCTGTGTCTTAATGAGCTTTCCTCAAAGATGGAAATTACTTCTACACACCACAAACACACACACACACTCACACACATACACACACACACACACACACACACACACTCTCACACGAAGTAGAATAAGAAAAATGAAATCATGATATTTGCAGGAAAATGGATGGAACCTCAAACCATTATAAGAAGCAAAATAAGCCAGACTCAGAACTAATACCACACGTTTTCTCCCATATGTATAATCTAGAATCAAGCTTGTGTGTGTGTGCGTGTGTGTGTGTGTGTGTGTGTGTGTGTGTGCAGTTCATGAAAGTAGAAAAGTGACCATGAGTAGGGAGAAGACATCTTCAGGAAGTCAGGGGAATGGAATTCATGTGATGAAGGCAGAAGGGAGTTGTCCCAGGAAGCAGGGCAATAAAAGGGTAGATATGAACAGCGTGGAATGACACACATGCACATGCACGAAGGTGCCATCACCAAACCATCATCTGACTTTGAAAATTAATTTTAAAAAGCCCCCACCCCAAATACTGATACAATAATTTTAGCAAACTCACTCCAAACTGCTTGCCAAGTCACTCTCCATCTCTGACTGGTAATAGGGTCTAATCAAGTAAATGTGGTCCATCACTGTGACGATGGTAAAATGTTATTATCAGCTAGCTTTCCTAGTAGTCATCATGTGACCAATTAGCCACTCTGAGATTATATCCTATGAACTCTTGTAGTTTATTAGTTTTATTTTTCACTTCTTGGGAAATCCTAGTAGAAAATATTAATTAACATTAGAACCTGAAGCCATCAGATAAAGAACACAGAAAGGCTCTTCACAGTGAAGTTATAATGAAGTTGCTCAGTCTCATGGTTAAAAAGCATTCCATAATAATGTCCCTTGATATAAAGTACTGGTAGATGAATATGCATCATTTCATCAAACTAAACAGAGTACAAAGCCAGGACTATCGCTAAGTATGAAGACCTGTATTCAAACCCAGAACAGAAGCAGGAGAATGCCAGGTAACAGACCTGGACCAAGTCCATCTTCAGCTCAAGTGAAAGCTACCAAGACAAGTGTATGTGCCAGGCTGAGGAGACCTGCCTTGCAAGCATGAAGACCTGAGCTTGATCCCAGACCCATGTGCACTCCAGGCATAGTGCACACATTTGCCATCTTGGTGCTGGGGAGACAGAGATAGGCAGATCTCTGGGGCTTGCTGGCCATCCAGCCTAGCGACTAGGCAAGTTTCAGGCAATGCAGCCCTGATCAAAGAACAAGGGGGAAGGCACATGTAAAACACCACCCAAGGGTGTTCCTCTGGCCCCCACAACTGCACACACACACACACACACACACACACACACGAGCACAGAACATGAACACACACACAAAAACACACACACCCAAGCACATACAATGGAGAACACATGCACGAGCATGCACACAAGCACATACACAGAAGCACACACATGCAAGCACACACATGAACAAACACATGCAAGCACACACACAAGCACAAAAGCACACACAGAAGTACATACACATGAGTGCACACACACAACCAAAAAAGTTTATAGTTCACAAAGAAACATAATATGTGAGCATAATGTTCTCACATAAATATTACAGTCTTTCAAAATAAGACTGTAAGCCCTCAGCTACCCAATAAGTATGAGACACCAGGTTAACAATTCCTGTCAGCTGCCCCATGTGTGGCCTGGCTGATAAAAATCAAGCTGAATAAACATGACGACAGTGGACCAGAGGAGGGTGGCTCCCAGTGCACTGCACCTCACACTAAAGATAGCAACACAATGCAGAGTTTTAGATCACAGGTATGCTAAGTTCACATACATCATCTTCAATTCTCAAATAAAAAAAAAATCAGTTTCTAAAAGATTAAAGAATGTGCCTGAAGACAGAAAGCAAGTAACCAGGCTGAACTGTGAGCAAATCCATCCCTGCCATGCCTGGAGTGCCAAGGCTGTGTGCAAAGTGCAATGTGACAACACCCAAACTGTGCAATATCTGAGGGCCAGATTAAAAGACACACCATGATTTCAAGAAAAATGGCAATTTCTGACCCAGGATTTCAAACTTATACTATTATTAAAATGTCTTCTGCCTCTTGCTTTACTTAAAGCCTACATTCTTAGGCATTATATAAAGTCAATCTTTTAAAAATTGAATTTACTTTTGAAATAAAGTTTAATAACAAGTAATCCCCAAATAATCATCTTAAAATTTTTGACTCTTAGATTTCTTGTTTGTGTTTAATAATATGCAAAGACATATGTAAAATATAAATTGTTTATAAATCTTATAGATTAGGCTTTTTATAAAAAATATTAAGATTTCTTATAGCAAAACAATTCATATACAGAGAAATTCCTACTATTCCTCTTTGAACTGGCAATTCACTAGCTCATCAATGAGCTGGAGAAAGAGGTATCATAGCTTAATGAAAGCTACAGCCTACCTTGTCCAGCATTTTTGGAAAAGACTGTTCCACATGTACAAATATAAAATACTGCTGCCATCTTCTGGTACAAACTTCCCAATTTCTTATAGTGTTTCTATATAATCCAAATAGGAAGTAACTAGTTTGCACTAATAAAGCAGAATAGCTGGGCGTGGTGGCACACATCTTTAATCCTAGCACTTAGGAGGCAGAGGCAGGTGGATCTTTGTGACTTCAAGGCCAGCCTGGTCTACAGAGTGAGTTCCAGGACAGGTGGGGCTACAGGGAGACCCTGTCTCCAAAGACCAAAAAATCAATCAATCAATCAATAAAGCAGAATAGATTATCTAAGCAAATGGATGAAATGTAGTATAAATACAATTCTAGCCAAAATTAATCTTTGTCAATATGTATGATCTGCTTTCTCAACAACTAAGAACATGTGTATTTGAAGCACAGAATCTTACTTTTTATTTTATAAGTTAAAAATAATTTTCTCAAAAAACCATATGAGGCACTTATAAATACTGAAACTATTAAAGCAGTTTATCCCTATTAATTGGGCTGGCAAATGGCAGTGAATCCAGGAACTGAACTCTAGTTGATATTTATGCTGTAATATTCCCTACAACATCAGATTACAGACATGCAGACAAGTCTAACCTACTAGAATGCTCAAGCCCAGTTTACTGGAACAGAGCAGTACCATAATTACCATGACAATCAAGAGAGTCACAGAGTAGTCAAAGAGCTGAAAGAAACCATCAGTACTCTTGATATTCTGTAACCTATTTTGTACGTAATTCAGAAACGTATCTCTAAGCATCCCCATGGGTGGGCACCAGTGATTCATAAATAATCACACAATTTTTAAATCACACACAAGTTAAAACTTTTAATTCTAACATTTAGAGCTTAAATAAAAACTAGGAGTGGTGGCACATGCCTTTAATCCCAGTACTTGGGAGGCAGAGGCAGGCTGATCTCTGTGAGTTCAAGGCCAGTCTGGTCTACAAAGCAAGCTCCAGGCCAGCTGGGACTAAAGGGAGAGAGACCCTGTCTCAAAAAGACAAAAAAAAAAAACTAGCTATGACTTGATACACTTTCACCTGTACATGTTCCATTTCCATAAAAGAAATCCAGTAACATACCATGCTGCACTTTTGGGTTTTGGTTTCTGTTTTGTTTTATGTTTTGTTTTGTTTTGTTTTGTTTTGTTTTGTTTTGTTTTGTTTTGTTTTGTGACAGGCTCTCCCTGTAGCCCCAGCTGACCTGGAATTTGGTATGTAGATCAGGCTGGTCTTGATCTCACAGAGATCTGCCTGCCTCTGTTTCCTGAGTCTGGGATTAAAGGCAGGCAAAAAAAAAAAAAATCATAAAGCAAGCCGGGCATGGTAGCACAGGACCTCAGTCCCAGCACTCAGGAGACAGAGGCAGGCTGATCTCTGTGAGACTGAGGCCAGCCTGGTCTACATATCAAGTTATAGGCCAGCCTGGTCTATATATCAAGTTCTAGGCCAGCTGGGGCTCAGAGAGACCTTGTCTCAAAAAAGACCAAAACAGACAAAACAAAACAAAAAAGTACACAGAAAATTACTATTTCAATAAATGTTGAGATATGTCTATAGCCACATTCTCCAAATTAATACAGTCTGGCCAATCCCAATCCCAATCCCAAGATCTTCTTTCTTTACAAAACTGACAAGTTGATTCATAAATAAAATGAATTTCAGCCACTATCTTGTATCATACTCAAAAATTAAGTCAAACTGGATAGGAGGCCCAAACATAAAATCTGAAACTATGAGCTTCTAGAAAAGAAGTTCACAGTTTATGACTTCAGGTTAGGCAAAAATCGCTTCCCAGAAGGCACTAAGTATAAATAAACTGGACAGTAGAATAAACTAAGGCACTAAGTATAAATAAACTAGACAGTAAGGAAGCCTCTGCTTTAGAAGACACTCTAAGAAAATCCTTCAGTTGAACAGGCAAATTGTAGAATAAGTATTAAAAAAGTGTATTACTTGGGAGTAAAAATTCCTGGTTGATACAACATCACAGATAATCAAGTGTACTATTACACCAGGGACAAAAGCCAGACTCAATGAATTATACAATACATGACTCCATATACACGATAGTCTACAAAAGGAAAACCACAGGACCAGGGGCCTTTAAGAACACTGAGGGAGCTGACAGAAAGAGCCAAGAAGACAGTCCTTGGGTGATGGAATGAAAGGGTTATTCAAAAGCATTCATATGTCCAAACCCTGAAATATGTGCACAAAAAAGTATTTTATTTAAGTAATTTTAAATAATATTTTTATTGTTTGAAACTTTCATCCATTTATGCAATATATATATATATATATGTGTGTGTGTAGTTTGAGTTTTTAATGAAAAAAGAAAATAACTACAGCTACATTTGGCATAAATGAATCCCACAAATACTTTAGCAAAGAGGCGCAACATGGTATTTAGGAATACAGCTTAGGGATTAAACTGGAGCAGGGAACAGAACATGAACTGCATACTATGGACGTGGAGCTGACCTAAAGGATGCTGCATGCACAGATGCCAGGCTCAGGTCAGAGCGCCAGGCCTGCTCAGCTTCTTTCTCTGGTGGTTACAGGAGTATCTGCCTTGAAATGATCCACTTATTTCTATTTTATTTAAATACACTATATACTATATCCTTTTATAGAATTCGTATTTTGTATCTTTTTCTATTTGTGTGATTGGAGATATGGTCTGTTTTAAAAGAAGCCAAAATAGTTCAAGGAAAATATGAGCAAATGAAAGAGTGTTTCATTTTCAGGAGTTTGAAGCCTTCTAGGAGTCATCAACAGGCACTGCTGTTTATTAGATGTGTACCTCAGATGGGCTTCTCAACACTTCTCAGTCTGCTTACTCATCCATAAAATGGAGAGAATGCACCTCTTCAGAAAGTTACCAATAAGACTATGTAAGACTAAGGGAACCACATACCCTTCAAAGTATCTTCCTAGCTCTCCAGCCCCTCTTTGGGGTTCACATTACTATCTACACACTGTAGGTCATAAGAAGCAATACCTTTATGTTGTAGGATTTTGTGAGTGTCCAGTAGGCACAGATGAATGGAATAAAACAGTTTCCAGAAGTAAACCCACACTTTTCCAGACAACTGATCTTCAACAAAGATGTCAACTAGTCACACGAGATCAGACTCTTCAATAAGTAGTGGTGGGGAAACTACATGTCACATCCAGAAGAGTAAATATAAAAATCAGCTTCAAAAAAAGGAAGGAAGGTAGGGAGGGAAGAAGGGAGGAAGGAAGGGAGGGAGGGAGGGAGAGAGGGAGGGAGGGAGGGGAGGGAAAGAAAAGAGAAGAAGGGAAGGGAAGGGAAGGGAGGTGAGGTGAGGGGAAGGGAGGTGAGGGGAGGGGAGGGAAGGGGGGAGGGGAGGGAAGGGGGGAGGGGAGGGGAGGGGAGGGCAAGGGAGGGGAGGGGAGGGGAGGGGAGGGGAGGGGAGGGGAAGAAAAGCATGAAGGTAACTCCTAAAACTGCAGGAGCTTAAATGGAGCAGCCCTTCCCCTAGCATGCACAAGACCTTAGATTCTTATATTAGGAAGACATAAAATTGTAAAACTATTAGAAGAAAACAGGAAAAATGTTTCCTGACAAGATCTTGATAATGATTTCTTGGATATGACTATAAAAGCACAGACAACAAAAAACAAAAGAGGATAAGTGGAACTGCATGGGAAGGAAAATGCTTCTGCAAAACAGGAAACCATCAATGTAGTAAAGAGAAAATTTATATAATGGAACTCAAATAGCTCAATAGTAGAATTAACCACTTAAAAACTGAGTGAAGGATCTGAGTGAATACTTCTCAAAAGAGCACGAATAAACCAGTCAACCTAAAAGCTAAGCAAGTGCTCAGCATTACAATCACAGGGAGATACTAATTAGTTCCACAGCAAGATACCATCCCAAGCCTACTACAATGACCTTACCAAAAAGACCAAAGAAGTATCAGCTTGGCAAGAATATGGGGAAAGGGTGCCACTACAGAAAACAGTATGGAAGTTCCTCAAAAACATTAAAACAAAACTACCCTAGAGCCCAGCAACCCCACTTCTGAGATATGTATCTAAAGGAATGAACTGTGTCTGAAAGACAGCCACATGCCCATATTTCCCTGTGGCACTTTGACTTCACGTTACCTGATATGCCTAAGTTTCAGGAACCACAGAAAAACTACTTTGTTTCTTATAGCTTCTCCAGGCAGTTTTATGTACTAATGATCTCCATTCTACATAACTAACACTGTATACTACATTACTACACAAAATAAATTTTAAAAATCTGAACCAGGGGCTGGAGAGATGGCTCAGCAGTTGAGAGCACTGACTGTTCTTGCAGAGGACCTGGGTTCAATACCCAGCACCCACATGGTGGCTAAGAACTATCTTTAATCCTAGCACTTGGGAGGCAGAGGCAGGCAGATCTCTGTGACTTCAAGGCCAGCCTGGTCTACAGAGTGAGTTCCAGGCCAACTGGAACTATAGGGAGACCTTGTCTCAAAAAAAAAAAATCTGAACCAATATATTGCAGTTTCTCATATTCTGAATTCTTTTTAAAGCATAGCTATCATTTTAAATGACACTGTATTAATATTAAATTCTGACCAAAATATTTAAAAGGACACCCCATAATTTCCTTCATAAAATAGCATTTTGTCATAATTAATTTTGGATGAACAGACTTTTCTTTACATAAACTTCCAATTCTCATTCATATTTGCACATAAACATCACCTGCACACAATGTAATACTTAACATCCATGTAAAATTTCATGGAGCACAATATGAATTCTCAAGTCTTACTTTCTTATTGATTTATTCTTATTTTATGTACATTAGTGCCTTACATGCACATATATAAATGCATCCATGCATTCAATGCCCCCAGATGCTAGAAATGGACAGTTTTTAGCAGCCTGCGGGTTTAGAAACCAAACCTGGGTCCTCTACAAGAGCAGCCAGTGCTCTCGAATGCTGAGTCATGTCTCCAGCCCTGCCAGTCATGTTTTTTTTAAGAGAGGAGTCTCACTCTGTCAGACAAGCTAATTAATTCCTGGATGCAAGCATTCTTCTGGCTGGAGCCTCTCAGATAGCTGGGAAGGGCCACAATTAGACACCACCATGCCTGACTTAGACCAGAAATTATAAAACCACCTGGTAAACAGCAACATAGGAAATAAAATTTATTTATAAACACTAGAGGGAGCTCTAATTCAACAGACTTTGGAATTTGGCTTTAAATTTTATCTTTAAAAATAAATTAAGGCAATTGTCACCACTAATCATTTTAGTTTCAAACAAATACAGAGAAAACTGATGAGGCAGAAAAAATCCACTCTTTTGGAATATATACCAAAACTTACTGTTGAAAGAATAGAAAATAAGTAAAGAAGTATAAAGACTTTCCTTGCCCATAAAGGAGACTAATTCTATATGCAGGTGGATAAGTGAAAGTAAACAGTATCTTTTATAGGTTTCAATTCAAAGGAAATTATAAAATGAATCTGAAAAGAGGCTACTAACCTGAATCATTACAGTGTGGCAATTTTTTCAAAGGTAATTTGAAAGCTATCATTTAACTGAGAAATAAAAATGACATTTCTGTTTATCTCTTCTGCTGCTTCATACTTTCTGTAGGACAACCAACAGCCATAGGAAATTGAAAAAGAAAAAATCTAAGGCTTTGAATTTTAGAATAAGAAGTAATATCCTGCCTGAGTCTTTATAAGAAAAGTATTTTGAGCTGGCTTTTCAAAAATTTATTCTTACTATATTATAACATAAACTATAAATCACTGAAGTTTTCATAACTGAAATATGTGCATATTTCCATCTGGCAATACAGAAGTTTCCTGGAGTATGAGCTGCCCATAGCATCGGACAGTTAGATGGCTAAAAAACACAGTCATCTCTTTCAGGAAAACATCCATTAACTGAGCCATTACTTAATCCAATAAGATTTTGGGTTTTAAAAGTAATTACAGAAAAAAAAATGGAACATTATGAATATTTCAATTTTCACATACCCAACATTAACCAATTTCACTCAACATCTCACACAAAGACACATATACACAGCAACCCCAGGCTTAGACCTCTCTCCAGCCATGTCTAACCAATTACCAAAAGCCCTAACAGCAAACAACAGTTGAGTGATGGACTGGTATAGAAAACAACAGTTGAGTGATGGACTAGTATAGAAAGCTTTAGGCCTTTTTAGTACATCTCAAGTTACGCTACGGCCAACACTGTATTTTAGAAAACCAATGTAACCCTAATCACAGATTCAGAGTGCCACCCACACTTTATAGCTTCTGACCAAAAAAATCTGAAAAGCAGATGGTCTTGCAAGGTAGAGACTGGGAAGAAACTCCAAACTACTAACAAACGCCAAGCTTTATCTCAATATACTGCATAAAAATTCACCAGACTGCGAGCCTAGAAGATTCTAGTTAAGTAATAATTTATATGAATACCTGCCATCCACGATTTGTGAATCCTGTTGAAAACTAAGAGTCTCTGTTGTAATTTCCACTTTCCGTACACTTCCAAAGAAATCAGTTATCAGCACATTTTTAGGATCTCTCTGAAAAAGGTCAGTGCGATGTCCAGGGGTGGAAACACAGAGGCTTTTGGGACATACTTGAAACTGAAGGAAAGAAAGAAAGAAAAATAATAATAAATATACATACAAACATACAAAAATAACTTCTATTAAATCAGGTGAAACACTGTAGGAGACTGCAGGGCATCTTTAAAGGTGCCAACCTAAGGGTAAAGTGCTGCCCTAAAGGTTAAAGTTCCATTCCTACTTAATATTTGACACTACAAGAAAACTACATGGACATCAGAAATGACATAAAGCTGGCCATGGAGAAAAACAGAGTGCTTGTGTTCTTGAATCATAAAAACTTTTTATGAAGGGTACTTTGTATTCTCAAATCCATGGAAAATTCGCATTCAGCCAATCCATGGAAAATTCGCATTCAGCATTGAAACGACATGGCTGTTTTCCTATATTATTATCCTTCACAGTAGCATTTGAGTCAAACATGACAGTAAAATATGCCATAGTAGCCCAATTTATAAAGATTAAAGGAAGGTAAAGAACAGCTGGGCTACTGCATACCCCCTTGCTACTACTGTGCAACTACATACCACCTTACAGACTAATTAACCTAGTTCACCCATGATGAAAATGAATGCAAGGTACCCCAGGGTAACCTAGTGTTCCAAAGAAGGCAGTGGAAACCATGGATTCCCATTCACAGAGATGCCACATACTTTCTGTATTAATCTTATCTCCCATCTTCCACATCAATAAACCATCCTTATTAAGGATAGATACTTCCTCATTAAGCAAAGCTGGAGTGTCTGTTCAATACTGTCCTCACAGCCACTACCTAGGAATGGCCCACAGGTATCCCACTACTAAGTCAATAATCCACTTACAGAATTCCATACCTTAGCTAGGATATACGTTTATTAAATACAAGAATCATCTACAACATTCCAACTGACCACTACCTATAGGGTACTGAAAGGTGAAAACTTACCTCTTAAAAAAAAAATCTTAACACTACAGTTTTTCTACATCTTCTTTAAAAAGTTCAGACATTTGTGAAAACATTACAAATGGAAACAATTATAGTGCAACACTGAAAGAACACTCAAGGGACAGGGTCAGTCATAAACTGCCAGGAGAAAGGACACTATTCAACATCCAGACACTTCCAAAACAGGAGGCAATTGTAGACGTGCTCTTCAGCCGTTACCAAGAAGGCACATTTTAAGGGACAAACAATCAGATCTTCTAACTGCTTTCCCAAGCACCAACACAGTCCTGTGACTACAGTCCATTCTCAGTAAGTGTTACTCTATATCTCTACATCCAAGAGAAAACAAGCACTACTACAGAAATGACTTAAGAGATCTTAAATCACAGTACCTATGAACTGTAGATACTCATTCTTACTGAAGAAAATGAAAATAATCACCAACAAATTTTCAAATGGAGGTGAGAAAGCAAGGTAAGATATTAGTAAGGAATGTTTATTTAAAAACTATACACACACACACATATATATATTGAAAACTATAAGCAATAAAAGTTTCCTCATCATTTCACATATCATTTCAATGGAAGAAGTATTTTGTAAACCCCATTACATATCCAAAAGATAGTATATATTTTAAACTTCTGAGATAGCATGCCAAGTATTCCATAAAAAACAATGTACATTCCCAAACGAGAACAGACTTTTAAACTAAAGACATCCTAACTCAGGTTGTGGGGCTGCTCACCCCGTGGCTGGATGGGCCGAAGAGGGCATGTGGCCAGCAGGGCCAAACACGCGGCTGTGGGACTGATGGTCTCATGGCCAAACACGTGGTTGAGGAAATGCTGGCTCCTGCAACCAAACGAGCTGAAGAGCCAGCTGTGGGGCTGATGGCCCCACAATCAAGCATGAGTGCATTAACAGCCTAAGGATCACACTGAGTGTTGCAAATCCATGAAATCCGTTTATTCTATGTAATAGGTAGCTTATATAGGTTTGAGGTGGGCAGCCACTATATCGTGTGACATTACCTCCCAGGGGCCAATCTTAGACCTTCACACCATCACATGTCATCCCAGCTTGTGGGCATATTTGAAAAAGGGGCATGCTGATAAGCAAGCAGACTGATGACTTCTGAGTGTGTGCTAGCCAAAAACAGAGCGTGCTCTGCATCTTTTGCTCCGCTTAGTATGCTAAGCAGATTGGTAGCCTGAATACGCTCAAGATACGTCTGAGTCCAGAACTGCTGTCCCACATCAGGTAATGTGTTTTATTATCGGAGAAAATGTATGCTGAATTCCTGTGCAAGATGAAGCTGGTGCACTTCAGGTGGGTGCCCTTCTGACTGTTTTCCAGTTCTGTCATGGCAGAAGCTTGGAAGGAAAACTACACCACTCAGGTAAAGAAATGTGGTGGTACACTTTGGCTAAAAAATAAAAATGCGGGCTAGAAAGATGTCTCTGTGATTAAGAGTACTGGCTGCTCTTGCAGAGGACCCAAGCTCAGTTCCCAGCACCCACATGGCAGCTAACAACTTTCTGTAATTCCAGTTCCAGGTGATCTGATGCCTTCTTTGGGCCTCTATAGACACTGCATGCACATGGTGTACTTATACACAAGTGGCCAAAGTACTCATGAACATAAAATAAAAATAAATACATCCAAAAAGTAAATACAGTATTACAAAAGATCATTTTAATATTCAAATTCATATCAAGATTTATTAGGCATCAAAATTCATAATATTCAAGTTGATTTTGGCAAGTATCCTTCTATCAAATCTGACAGCCAACTGCAGTAGTTCTCAGAACCTGTCAGAACTCCTTGAATACTAAAAATCACTCAAAAGGTTTCTGTATAATCAGAGATCAATGCAAAGTTGCTGAGATGAAGTTTAAGAACAGAGCTGGTCTACTCAGCCACCTCTTTGCGCCTAAGCTCCATGAAGCCAGAAACAGGGTCTGGCTCTGTAGCTAGGACATAGCCAGTGACTGGCACTTATCAAATGCTGAAGAAATGTCTGAGAGCCTAGCACAACAGTGCAAGTGTTACTTATTCCAGCACTGAAAAGGCTGGTCAAGGAGATCATGACTTATAGTAAGACAAACAAGCAAGAAGGAGGAAGAAGGGGAAAGGGGGAAGGGGAGGAAGATGAGAAAGGGGGGAGGAAGGGGAGGAAAAGGGAAGGAGGGAGAGGAGGGAGAGGGAGAGGGAGGAGGAGGGGGGTTCTGAATGAATGACCAAGGGATGTAGGACAGACCAGAAATCCTCACAAAGCTTCTTCTTATGAGGCTCTCAATAGCAACTCAGTTGCTTTAATTAAAATGATGCAATCAGCACAAAAAAAGCCAAGAAACTTTTAATTAAATTCAACAAGTTATATCAAAAGAAACTGATGAGCACATAAAAACATGTAATATGTAAGGTCCCTCTCCTCCATGAGCTTCACTGTAAATGACAAAGGCTTCCACTCAGTTCTTAAGATCAAGAAAAGAGTGGTAAATGTTCAGAAGAAATAAAATTCTATGGAAGCTCTGAAAAGGTAAAATCAGTTCTGAGAAAGAATTCAAGGAGACTTCCTGGAAGAACTACCATCTTATCTGACTCATAAGGAATAAGTAAACTTCAAAAAATGAATAGATACTTTTTAAAATACCTAGTAGGTAAAAAAGGATGACCAAATGAAACGAAACAGCAAAGCACATCAGGAACAGCCAGCTGACTGGTTAAAGCTTTCCTCCTGTGTGCTAAGAAGATTCTACATGGCCAGTGAGACGGCTCAGCAGGTAGGGCGCCTGGAGCCAAGCCTGATGACGGAGTTGAACCCCCACGATTCACAAGGTGGAAAGAAAGAACCAACAAACTCCCAAGCTCTCCTCTGACCTCCACATGCTCACACACACAAATAAATTAACTTTAACTTTATTAGTTTATTTATTAAATAATTCTTAGCTCGGCATGGTGGCACATGCCTTTAATCCCAGCACTCAGGTGGAAAAAGCAGGCAGACAGGTGGATTTCCATGAGTTCAAGCCCTGCCTGGTCTATATAATGAGTTCCAGGACATCTGGGGCTACAGGGAGACAATCTCAAAAACACCAAAATATTAAATAAATAAATAAATAAATAAATAAATAAATAAATAATAAATAAATAAATAAATAAAAATTCTTAAAATTTTTTAGAGAGATACTAATCTAAAAGTGGATTCAAAACAATTTGAAAAGCCACAGTGCAACCCAAGAAACCCCACTCACAGGAGTCCTGGCAAGAACAGACTTTGCTTATCGCATTAAGATTAGTATACAAACATGCTGCAGTCAAATCGGCAGAACACTTACAAGGTCATTCATATTGGTTTGGCTAGCTGGATTAATTTCTTCCAAAAATTCCAAGACATAAAATGTATACCTATCCATAAGATGGACTCCAATGGCAGGATCCGGCTGGTGCTATGAAAAGGGAGAAAATGTACATCGAATAAGATCATTTGAATAAATTATTTAAAAAAAAATAAAACTTCCTGGGTTTAAAAGGTCTAAAAAAAAGCACACATATTCCTAAAGCGTGTTAAGTGGTACAGATAGGGAAATGCACTTACTGAGAGCGAGTCCTCTCCCACTTGGCTACTGGCTAGAGCCATGATGTTAGGAGAATAAAACCGTTCATACATGGATGCGCCTTGGCAAGTATCAATAATAAACAGCAGCTCGTTGTAGCTGAAAGAAAGTGACAGTATCCATGATGTGAATCTTGCTGCCAGTTGTATACCAACATTTCTACAACCCTTCCACAGGGTAGGTCATACCTCACCCATCTCATTAGCTAAGGGAAAAATAAGAATCCTATGCAGGAAAACCATCCTGAAAGTGGTTTATGCCACAGTTTGCTGCCGCAACCTTTCTTCCTCTGGCTCCTTCATATGATTGAGAACCCAAACAAATATTCAATGATAACTACATTGTCTTGGAAACTGAGCATGTACATCAACTCAGATAAAAACATATATATGATGGGGCTGGAGAGATGGCCTAGCAGTTAAGAGCGCCGACTACTCTTGCAGAGGACCTGGGTTCGATCCCCAGAACCCACATGGCGGCTAAGAACCATCTGAAACTCCAATTCCAGGAGAACTCCAGTTCCAGGAGAATCTGACGCCCTCTTCTGACCTCTGAGGCCTTGCACAACACAGATGCACAGACCTGCACGCAGACAGTACATTCATACACATAGAGAAAAATAAATAAAAAAATTAAAAAAAAACATATATATGGCATACATGTGTACACTCTGATTCTGCTTCTATTTCATACATATGTACATATGAGTCACTCCCCATACTCAAACAATGTAGGCTGTGATGGAAGGTAAACAAAACACATTACTAAAATGAATGAGGTGCTACAAACATGTTGAGAGCTGGTGGTGTGGTGGCGGTATTAGATACTTTCTCATCTCCAGAAGCAACTTGGGAGCTTATGTTGACTCTCAGTTCCACAGATGATGGTCTATCTCAGAGGAGAAGGCATGGTGGCTAAGCAGCTGGTGGGAGCCAGTGGAACAGTATATTTACACCTCTAGTTCAGGAATCCAAAGGCTTTGGCCAAATTAAAAGATAAGTATTCCCTTCAAGTCCACCCCAGGCACCTCCAGTCTCAAGGGCTCCAAAAGAGCTCTACTGGTTAGGGAGTGAGTGTTCAAACAAATGACCCTCCTAGGCTCTGGGCTGGTTCTGGTCTGCTGTCTCTGCTTCTTGCTCCTCCAAGATGCGAACAACCCATGCCACAAGCCCCTGCCACCAGGAACAGAATCACCCCAGCAACTGTACCACCCCTACCTTGTAGAAATGCAGGCCAAAATAAGTCGCTCCTACTTAAATTTGCTTGTCAGGTATTTTGTCCTAGCAATGAGGAAACTAACATAGAAAACTGGTACTGAGAAGTGGGGCCAATGGTGTGATAATGCTGATGGTGTGGTTTCTGGGGCTTTAGAAGCAGGTGCAGGAGAAACGGGAAGAATTTGGAGCCATGGGCTAAAGGGGTCCTGGGTGCTGCAAGCAGAGCTCCATGGCCATTCTGTGGGCATTCAGAAGGCCAACATGGGACAGAGATGTGGACAAGAAAACGGTGCTCAGAAAACAGCAGGACCTGGACAAGAGCAGAGAACAGCAGGAACTGGGCTAGAACCCATTCCTTATGCAGCCTGGCAAAAAATGTGGCTACACCCTGCCTGTGTCCTGAAATACTGAGTGCGGCAGGGTGTAACCACATGACCCAGCCCTGAGCCAAGGAGGGTCATTTATTTGAACACTCTCACTCCCTAATGGGTAGTACTGAATTCAAATATAATGAACTCATTTAGTGGCACACCTCTATAACATCAGCTACCCCAAGACTAAGACAAGAAGACCATGAGTTTAAAGCTGAGTTTAAAGCCAGGCTGGTTTACATAGTGAGACTGTCTCAAACACACACACACACACACACACACAGAGAGAGAGAGAGAGAGAGAGAGAGAGAGAGAGAGAGAGACAGAGACAGAGACAGAGACAGAGAGAGACAGAGACAGAGAGAGACAGACACGGGCACAGACGGGGGTGGGGGAGTACAAGGGTATGGGAGGTACAATATGTCTGACATCAGGCTGGTAATTCAAAAATTATGCCTAGCACTGAGGAAGGAACAGAAGAATTGCAAAGAGATGGTCAGGAAAGGGTGACGCACAGCATGGCCGTGAAGTTGGCCACCGTGTATCCAACAAGGAAGTACCAAGGTCTGAGAAAAGAAAACAGCTCCATATGTAGCTAGAGTTTAGAGTAAATTTGGGGGAATGGAAAGAAATTGGCCTTAGAAAGTTTGGGGGTAGGGCCACTTTCTAATGGTCCCATATGAAGATGGGATCTTATCTGTAGGCCTGAGAAAGCCACCAAAGTGGGTTGTTTTGATTTGTAGTTTTTAAAAAGAGTAACATACCTGGGCGCAGTGGCGCATGCCTTTAATCCCAGCACTCGGGAGGCAGAGGCAGGAGGATCTCTGTGAGTTCAAAGCCAGCCTGGTCTACGAAGCCAGTTCCGGGCCAGCTGGGCCTACAGGGAGACCCTGTCTCAAAAATACAGAAAAAAGAATGAAGAATAACACAAACAGATCTCTACCACAAGATGGCAAGCTGGTAAGGTAAAAGTAGGAAGGAATTGGGTTTGGGAGAGATTTTCCTCAGATTCCAGGTCTGGTAAAGAGCTAACATTTCTCCTCGAAAAGGAGGTGCAGAATCTTGAAACCACAATGCCCAGGAAGGCACAATAATAACACAGTTGTCCTGGGACAAAATCTGTGGGGGAGCTTAAGGGTCAGAACACTGGTTATAAAGGACAGGACAGTTAACCACCAGAAGCATGGCCTAAATCCCAGCTGTGGCACAAAATCTTAGCTGTTCCATGTTTCATACGTTGCTTAACCTGTCTGTGCTTGGTTTTCTCAACTGTACAGTGGACATAATAATAGTGTCCATCTCCAAGTCTCTAGTAAAATTAAATATCACTGTCAGCTATGTACCTGACACTGCTAGTACCCCACACTGCTAGTACCCAGTGAAAGCTTCCTCCTCAGCCCTTCTGTACTCTGCTCTCGTGGGCATTTCAACACAAGTGTTTATTCTGTGCCACAACTGTGTGTTCATTTCCTGTTCCCATTTATTTAATGTGCTTTGAAGGCAGAGTATCACACCCCTTGTGTATAGAAGGCAACCCATCAGTGCTTACTGAAGGAACAGGCAATTCTACTGTTTCATGTGTTTATGTTCATATGCCTGGCAACTTTCAAAGATTACTAACAAGGTATGTGTTAAGTGAAGCCACAAATTTTACAGCAACCATAATTTCAGTAATTTTCTTCTAAAGAATAAATAAGACATTGCTATAATACTATAAAACAGAAAATGTGCTAGAAAGAAAAGTTACAAACTGAAATACAGATAGATATTCACAATATCCACAAAAAAAAATCAAGGAATTGGCTGAACGGATTCTTGTTTTTTCAGAAAAGAAGCTAAATAACAAGAGAGGTGATCCTAAAAGCCAACTTGGGGCCAGTGAAGTAACTCGTGGATAGAGCACCTGCAGCCAAGCTTGATGATCTGAGTTCAGTCCCCAGAGCCCACTTGGTAAAAGGACAGATCCAACTCCCATAAGGTTTCCTCTGACCTCTAGGCACACTGTGGCAGACAGACAGAGACACACACACACACACACACACACACACACACACACAAAATCATTTAAGTCAGTTAATTCATGTTATATAATAATCCTGAATTTTCCTTTTATAAAATTCAATTCAATGAAATAATACAAATATCAAAAGGTACAAGAACTGATTAAGACAAGTTAAAAAGCATATAAAATAAGAACTATAAATCCACCACAGGAAGTTCTGGTATTAAATTATCTTGTTTAAAAAGAAGATCGATTGGCAGCTCAGGGTAAAACCCAGTATTCATAAGGCCCTGTGTTCAATACTCAGCACTGCCAGGAAAAATGGAAAAAATAAATGAAAAACATTATTTGCTAATTACCGTCTTTTCTGCCACATCTGTTCAAAAGCATCTGCAAGTTCTATGTTGGTAATTTCTTCAGAATCTTGGAATTTCAAGAAACCATTTCCCCCGTGACCTTGCAGAAAGAGCCAGAATGATAGTGTAGATATATTTTCTAATGCAGACAGAAATTTATACAGTACCAAATGCACCCAGATACACACACTTATGTCATTTGTTAAAATATTTTAATATCATTTTTTATACTCTGAAATATGGGCTGTGAAAACAAACTTGATTTTATTTTATATCAACTAAAATAAGAATGATAGGCTGTATTTAAAATAGTACATATAAATCTTTAAGAGCTTTTCAGTCCTTCAATTCCAAAACTCCACATTTAGACTCTTCTACTGGAACACTAGCAAGTCATAAATTTCACTCATAAAATCCTCCACATTTTTGGTAAGAAGGGCCTAAAGCACTAATTGGTGTGCACAGTATTCGGTGCACACTCGTGGTGTGGCTACTACTAAGTGTGGGTCTCAATTGCAGAGGGATGTTTCTGTCAGTGGCCAGTGAGCACAATCCCATTAGCCCTGGTTAAAAGACTGAGACATGAAAGAGCCAGTCTGTCGGGACCAAACACCAGCTAGGCTACTTGCTATTTTAGGTGAATATGTTCATCTATGCCTCATTTTCCTCAGCCAAAAAGGGGGACCATCACCTACTTATGTGGTTCCTTGTGCAGATTTGTAAAGGTACCTTCCACTGGGAGCAAGGGAGAATAGTTTATTTTAGTTTTAACCCTGTAAAATCCGAAGTAGCTAGTGACTGTACCTTTGTGGGAAAATATACATTCTTCCTTCCCTTGAGAGAGCCCTACACCAGAGCACACAGGTAAATAGTCTGAACACACAAAGATTTCAGCTCCCACTTAAAAGCTAGGCCAGGTTGTAAGACCCACACATCTACACAGGAGCCCTAGATGCTGGCTCCTAAATCAACAGGCTGCTCCAAGGATGAAATGCACTAACATTCACAATAACTTAAGATAGTGCACGGTAGCTAGAAAGCCTCAAAAATATTAGCAATTTTCAATTTGTTATCCTAATTATCAGCTGTTCCAGTCTGATAAAGACTTCAGTGACCTTGCTCTATAAAGAACTGAACAAACCATGTTCTGAGCTAGCTACTAGACTCTGCACTTTCAGCAAAGTGGCAGCTAGGAGACAATATGCAAACAGATACAACTGTCCTCAAAAGCCAAGTCCAAAACAGCCAGTTCAGGAGCACCAGTCATCAAGTTCCATCTTAAACTATGGGACTTTCTTCCATATCTAGAGTAATTTTCAGAGAATATCAATAAATTGGGAAGAGAAATATATATACTATATTTCCCACAGGTTTGTACACCAACTGAAGCCAAGCTACAAAACTACTTCATTGCATTTCCCCCAAAAGCACCAATTTTCTTTTAATTTTCAAAAAAGTTAAAATGAAAAACTCCCTGATTTTGATAATTTTATTCATGTATAAAATTTATAAACTGTGGGAATTTAATAAGTGCTAAATGAGCGCAACACTACAGTCATACTAGTCACTGATTGCCAGAGGACATCAAATACCGGCTTTGCACCCACGTGTTAAGTATGTAATGGAGAACTAAGCCATATCACAGAACGGCTTAGTTCCAACATTCCTCAATGCATACAAACAACTACATCTCACATCTGGAGAATGTGCTTGAAGTTTCATGAGCCCCACCCCAGACCATAAGAGAGTAAGAGTTTTAAGATATGATCTGAGCACCTATAATGAGTTACTCCTTAGGCATGTTAAAACTTAAGACTGAATGGATGTAAGATCACTGTAAAGTTTTAAGCAGAGAGGGGACAGGTTTTCCATGTCTATTAAGCACTTCGGCAGGATAACTAGCAGCAGAATAAACTGAAGGCAGAGATGCAAAGCAGGAGACTAACTAAAAGGTGATTCTGTTAAGAGCAAAGATCAAGGAGACAGGAAAGTAAGGAACCACACAAAATGCTGAAGACAATTGTAAAACAGCCTTTTCCTCATAATCAGATGTTTTGAGACTAGGACCCAGATATAAAATATGAGACAAATTTATGTTTATAACCTACTGTATGCACAGAGCCTGAATGTTGTTTTGTACATTTTTAGTGTGCTTTCATTTTGACTCCTGTTAATGAAGACAGATCTGAAATTTTCCACTTGGGCATCTGTATAGGTACTCAAAAATTTTAGATGTTGGAGCATTTCAGATTTCAGATTTAGATTAAGCTGGCTCAACTTATATCACTTTCAAATATTATTTCAAGTAATTCTGTCTCATGAAAATAAACTGTAGAATAAACTGAGAAGCAGTATTAACCCAATGTCACTGCATGTACTTAAACATCTGTCCATGTGAGTTTCCTTTCAAACTGTATCAACACAGTCTGCATATGAAACTTCTAAACTCTAAAATCACCTGTCATATAAATAAGAATATTGCTTCTGTCATCAGAAAGAAGACGCTTTGACCTCGGAGTGCTAGGCGGGATCCTCCCAGTTAAGACTCGTAAAAAGTTCTCCACGGTAACCTGAAAATAGTAACATAAATCACATGAAACAGATCCTGAAGAAATTTGAAAAATTCTTTCTTTACCTTAAAACATTCATAAGTATATATTATTCTGCATAAACTGAATATAAAATGTGGAAAGAATTACAGCTCAAGTAAAATATATATAAATACATTTAAACATATACCCACAAGTGACTTTGCTTGTAAAACTGAACAATGACATTGGGACAGATCTACTACCTGAAGAGATTTTTCGAAGTCCAGACGGTCGTTCAAAAGGCTTTTTCCTGGTGATCCCAAATTCACAATTCACTTGTTTACCAAACCTCAGTCAAAATAATGTCATTAGTTTCTACATTTTTTATTTTCTAAACTGTACATTCATAGCTTATGTTTCTTTATGATTAACAGGTGTTAGGAGAAAAACTGTTTAGGAAAGTTAGAGTGAAAATCTGTCTTTTGATTTTCCTATAATTTCTTATTTCAATGCTACTCCCATTTTACAGTTCCTTCCAGGAACTCAGAAACTGTAAATGCACTATCAGAGCATGGTCCTCATTATGTCTTCTTTGTTTCCATAATAAAATGCAGTTTGTTCAGGAAGCCGGCCCACAGCCTGACAGTACTGTACAGGATGACTGCACTCTTGGGAGTCCCTTATCAGTGGCTCCTCATCACAAGTTCACTTTGTTGCACCAATATGGCCAATAGCAATCTGAATCTGACCTTTCCTACCCAGCCTCATGGCAGAGCAGTCTGACTGGAGTGTGCTACCAGTCTGGGTACTTTCATACTTTATCTTGTGTTTGCTTTAAAATTAAGACTTCACAATGCATTTTCCCCTAAAGTTTTATGTTGAACCTTAGGACTGAATCACCTCTATTTAAATTGATGACACAGCAGCTAATCACTGTTGTTAGTTTCTGCCTAACCTTGTTAGAAGTCTCTATTAAAGCCAGTTTTCTGGGTGTTTCTAAATACTAGCTGTGCTTTCTTCAGGGCACATCCCCCTCTCCACTGTTGGCACTTAGGTTAATACTATTGAAGGAGCTTCAGCTGCTGGCCTGAGTAGGCCGGGTGATGACTGCTGTGTACTAAGTTACTTACACTTTCCATTTTTGGTGTTTGTTTTTTTGTTTTGTTTTGTTTTTGGATCTTGCAAGGGGACAACTACAAGTAACAGGTTTTATAAAATTAATTTAAATTTGTTACAGGTTTTCATGTTCAGGACAAATAACTTTTCAGCCTTGGGTAAATAGCCTCACAACAGTCCATTGAAGAGGTGATTGCTTCACCACAAGACACTGTTGCATGCTAATATTTTTTGCATGTGAAAACACTTTAGAATTGAATTAAAAGATATAAATTTGAAATTGGTTGTGTATCTCATATGCCCCAGGTTCAGTAAATAAACACTTCTTAAAAACAAAACAAAACAAAACAAAAAAAAAACTGCCGGGCGTGGTGGCACACACCTTTGATCCTAGCACTTGGGAGGCAGAGGCAAGTGGATCTTTGTGAGTTCAAGGCCAGCCTGGTCTACAGAGTGAGTTCCAGGACAGCTGGGGCTACAAGGAGACCCTGCCTCGAAAAGACCAAAAAAAAAACTGAAAACATCATAAGCTGAAGATGCCAAGACCTGATGTGTGGCTGCATATATCATATATACATATTTTGGAGTGATGCAATTTGGAAGGAACAACAACAAGTCTGGGTCAAAGAACTGACTGAGATGGTGAACTCCTGCTGAAACGGTAAACTTCTGCATCAAAAATTTTAAAAAGACACTGAGAAAAAGATGAAAAACATGTTTGGGAGGATGCATGAGCTCTGGTGGGGTGGGGGGCAAGGAACAGGGAATGGGTCTAGACTTGCTTGGAAATTTTGTATGACATGCACAAAGCTTCAATAAAAATTGGCTTTGAAAAAATAAATAAATAAATAAGAAAAAAATTGAACAGTGGCCTGATGCAGCTGGGCACTCCCACAACCCAGCATGCAGGAGGCCAAGGCAAGAGAGTAGGAAGTTCAAAGTCAGATGAGGCTATGCAGCAAGACATGGCTAATAATAATAACAATAATAATAGCAACAACGACAACCACAAACAAAGCTAACTTGGAGAAAATTCATTTCATTCTAAAAACAGAACTTTAACTACTATGCTTCAAAACTTGACCCCAGAGCCAGGCATTTGGGAGGCAGAGACAGGCGGATCTTTGTGAGTTCAAGCCAGTTCTGGGCCAGCTGGGGCTACAGGAAGACCCTGTCTCAAAAATACAAAAAAAAAACAAAAAAACCTTGACCCCAAAACTTTAAAATGCTCAGTAATTTGTTTATATAGGCAATTATTTAGGAAGATAAAAAATATTTATAAATAAATTCAGTTACCTTATTGCAGCTAATCTGTACAACTGTGTAGTTAATTATACATTAATCATGCAGAACAGTTTCATAAATAATCTCCCAAATAATGTACCTTTAATTTCAGGTGCATTTTGTCACTTAGATTTCATCAGGAATAAATTCCACATGTAAAAAATGTATTAACACATGGGGCTGGAGCAATGGCTCAGCAATTAAGAGCACTGAGTCCTCTGGTTCAGTTCGCAGTCCCCACACTGCAGCTAACAACAATCCATAACTCCAGTTCCGGGGGATCCAACAGCCTCTTCTGACCTCTACAGGCACTGCACAACACAAGTGCACCTACCTGCATTCAGGAAATACCCTCATATACATGAAATAAATATAAAACATAAAATTACAATTTTAAAAATTAAAAAAAAAATCATTAACACTTTAAACCAGAGCTCCCAATCTGGAATTTTTAGTAACTGTCTGGGATTCTTTGAAGGCATACTTAAGAATTGTAGCTAATTAAAGCTAACAGCTGAGTCTGTACTATACACATCTAATTTAAAGAACAGAAAGTCTATCCAGATTTCTCATTGGATTTTTCCTCATATCATGAATGTGAATTGTGTATGAAACTACGTGTGCAAGCTGTCTAGCTTACATTCTTCCAAGAGGACAGCAAAATGGTATTAGATTTAAAATGACCAAATTAAATAAAACTTCAAATATTCACACATGTTTAAGTCACTAACATTTCTGTCGCTACTTGCTAGGTAGAAGGTAAATAGATGCAGGACGTGTCCTCAAGGAGCACAGAGCAACAAGAAAACCCCACACACAGAAGTCCCGTCCCACTCTTAACAGGGTTGGTAAAAGGGGAGGATTAGCTAGGAAGGCTTCAAATTTCAAACACACTTATGAACTATTAAAAAATAAGTTCCAAAGGAAGAAAATCCACTTTAAATTTATATTTTGCTTTTAATTATGTAAGTATAAAATACCACAAGAGTATGTCACACAAGATGTTGGACGTTTTACACTGTAACACAATGATATCTACAAAGTTCATGCTTGAGAACCATAAAATAGAGTTTTTAAAAAACATAAAATTAAAAGTCTCACATTTAAGAAAGTTTATAATCCTGTGCTGGGCTGCATTCACAGCTCTCCAGGGCACATGAGGAACACAGGCCAAAGACTGGATAAAGGCAACAAATGGTGGAGATCTAGGTGAGGTTTTGTTAGGCACTAGAATTTATCTACAATAAGTAAAGCTAATAGAATGCTAAACTTGAAATTTTAGATAAAGTATGAAAAACAAACATTTTCTGTTTAAAAAAGTTGACACACAAAACTTACTAAAATGCTCTAATGTAGAAACCAATATGAAACCTTTCTGTCCTAATTAACATGCAAATTTTTCATAAATTAAGAGCTTTAGTCACATGTTATCTCTCAACTGTGAACTCCAGAGACAAATTACATCAAGGCTCAATGACCATTATGAGCTAAGTTTAAAGAAAAAAATTAAGACAGGCTGGGCATAGTGGTTCACGCCTTCAGTTCCAGCACTCAGGAAACAGAGACAGAAACAGAGACAAGCAGATTTCTCTGTGAGTTTGAGGCCAGCCTGGTCTATATACTGAGTTCCAGGCTAGCCAGTGCTGCACTGTGTGACTCTGTCTTAAAAAAACAAAGTCAAGCCGGGCATGGTGGCGCACGCCTTTAATCCTAGCACTTGGGAGGCAGAGGCAGGCGGATCTTTGTGAGTTCAAGGCCAGCCTGGTCTACAGAATGAGTTCCAGGCCAGCTGGGGCTACAGGGAGACCCTGTCTCGAAAAGACCAAAAAAAAAAAAACCTAAGTCAATAATTCTCTTCCACATTTCAGAAGCACTGAAGACACAAACCTCATAGCTTCTATAATCCACCTCCACATCATCTCCATACACGTTGAGTTCCATGTTCTTGTGACTGAACACTGTGGCTGGCTTGGGATTTCTAGCATTGCATGCC
>VZQC01014556.1:696242-710382 GCA_009823505.1 Rhizomys pruinosus
CATACATACACACAAATAAATGAATAAATAAAATTTAAAAAAAAGAATGGTTAAGAGCGCCGACTGCTCTTACAGAGGACCCGGGTTCGATCCCCAGCACCCACATGGCGGCTGAGAACCGTCTGAAACTCCAATTCCAGGAGAACTCCAGTTCCAGGGGAATCCGAAACCCTCTTCTGACCTCCGCGGCATTGCACGACACGGGTGCACAGACTTGCATGCAGGCAGTACATCAATACACACAGAGATAAATAAATGCCGGGCGTGGTGGCACACACCTTTGATCCTGGCACTTGGGAGGCAGAGGCAAGTGGATCTTTGTGAGTTCAAGGCCAGCCTGGTCTACAGAGTGAGTTCCAGGACAGCTGGGGCTACAAGGAGACCCTGCCTCGAAAAGACCAAAAAAAAAACTGAAAACATCATAAGCTGAAGATGCCAAGACCTGATGTGTGGCTGCATATATCATATATACATATTTTGGAGTGATGCAATTTGGAAGGAACAACAACAAGTCTGGGTCAAAGAACTGACTGAGATGGTGAACTCCTGCTGAAACGGTAAACTTCTGCATCAAAAATTTTAAAAAGACACTGAGAAAAAGATGAAAAACATGTTTGGGAGGATGCATGAGCTCTGGTGGGGTGGGGGGCAAGGAACAGGGAATGGGTCTAGACTTGCTTGGAAATTTTGTATGACATGCACAAAGCTTCAATAAAAATTGGCTTTGAAAAAATAAATAAATAAATAAGAAAAAAATTGAACAGTGGCCTGATGCAGCTGGGCACTCCCACAACCCAGCATGCAGGAGGCCAAGGCAAGAGAGTAGGAAGTTCAAAGTCAGATGAGGCTATGCAGCAAGACATGGCTAATAATAATAACAATAATAATAGCAACAACGACAACCACAAACAAAGCTAACTTGGAGAAAATTCATTTCATTCTAAAAACAGAACTTTAACTACTATGCTTCAAAACTTGACCCCAGAGCCAGGCATTTGGGAGGCAGAGACAGGCGGATCTTTGTGAGTTCAAGCCAGTTCTGGGCCAGCTGGGGCTACAGGAAGACCCTGTCTCAAAAATACAAAAAAAAAACAAAAAAACCTTGACCCCAAAACTTTAAAATGCTCAGTAATTTGTTTATATAGGCAATTATTTAGGAAGATAAAAAATATTTATAAATAAATTCAGTTACCTTATTGCAGCTAATCTGTACAACTGTGTAGTTAATTATACATTAATCATGCAGAACAGTTTCATAAATAATCTCCCAAATAATGTACCTTTAATTTCAGGTGCATTTTGTCACTTAGATTTCATCAGGAATAAATTCCACATGTAAAAAATGTATTAACACATGGGGCTGGAGCAATGGCTCAGCAATTAAGAGCACTGAGTCCTCTGGTTCAGTTCTCAGTCCCCACACTGCAGCTAACAACAATCCATAACTCCAGTTCCGGGGGATCCAACAGCCTCTTCTGACCTCTACAGGCACTGCACAACACAAGTGCACCTACCTGCATTCAGGAAATACCCTCATATACATGAAATAAATATAAAACATAAAATTACAATTTTAAAAATTAAAAAAAAAATCATTAACACTTTAAACCAGAGCTCCCAATCTGGAATTTTTAGTAACTGTCTGGGATTCTTTGAAGGCATACTTAAGAATTGTAGCTAATTAAAGCTAACAGCTGAGTCTGTACTATACACATCTAATTTAAAAGAACAGAAAGTCTATCCAGATTTCTCATTGGATTTTTCCTAATATCATGAATGTGAATTGTGTATGAAACTACGTGTGCAAGCTGTCTAGCTTACATTCTTCCAAGAGGACAGCAAAATGGTATTAGATTTAAAATGACCAAATTAAATAAAACTTCAAATATTCACACATGTTTAAGTCACTAACATTTCTGTCGCTACTTGCTAGGTAGAAGGTAAATAGATGCAGGACGTGTCCTCAAGGAGCACAGAGCAACAAGAAAACCCCACACACAGAAGTCCCGTCCCACTCTTAACAGGGTTGGTAAAAGGGGAGGATTAGCTAGGAAGGCTTCAAATTTCAAACACACTTATGAACTATTAAAAAATAAGTTCCAAAGGAAGAAAATCCACTTTAAATTTATATTTTGCTTTTAATTATGTAAGTATAAAATACCACAAGAGTATGTCACACAAGATGTTGGACGTTTTACACTGTAACACAATGATATCTACAAAGTTCATGCTTGAGAACCATAAAATAGTTTTTAAAAAACATAAAATTAAAAATCTCACATTTAAGAAAGTTTATAATCCTGTGCTGGGCTGCATTCACAGCTCTCCAGGGCACATGAGGAACACAGGCCAAAGACTGGATAAAGGCAACAAATGGTGGAGATCTAGGTGAGGTTTTGTTAGGCACTAGAATTTATCTACAATAAGTAAAGCTAATAGAATGCTAAACTTGAAATTTTAGATAAAGTATGAAAAACAAACATTTTCTGTTTAAAAAAGTTGACACACAAAACTTACTAAAATGCTCTAATGTAGAAACCAATATGAAAACTTTCTGTCCTAATTAACATGCAAATTTTTCATAAATTAAGAGCTTTAGTCACATGTTATCTCTCAACTGTGAACTCCAGAGACAAATTACATCAAGGCTCAATGACCATTATGAGCTAAGTTTAAAGAAAAAAATTAAGACAGGCTGGGCATAGTGGTTCACGCCTTCAGTTCCAGCACTCAGGAAACAGAGACAGAAACAGAGACAAGCAGATTTCTCTGTGAGTTTGAGGCCAGCCTGGTCTATATACTGAGTTCCAGGCTAGCCAGTGCTGCACTGTGTGACTCTGTCTTAAAAAAACAAAGTCAAGCCGGGCGTGGTGGCGCACGCCTTTAATCCTAGCACTTGGGAGGCAGAGGCAGGCGGATCTTTGTGAGTTCAAGGCCAGCCTGGTCTACAGAATGAGTTCCAGGCCAGCTGGGGCTACAGGGAGACCCTGTCTCGAAAAGACCAAAAAAAAAAAACCTAAGTCAATAATTCTCTTCCACATTTCAGAAGCACTGAAGACACAAACCTCATAGCTTCTATAATCCACCTCCACATCATCTCCATACACGTTGAGTTCCATGTTCTTGTGACTGAACACTGTGGCTGGCTTGGGATTTCTAGCATTGCATGCCATATCATCTGCAAGCATCAGGACTATGTGACTAGGAAAAAAATTCCAGAAAAGACAGCTTTTAAATAAAAGTATACAGTTTGTTTATATCAAGTAATAATTTTTTTAAGTAATAATTATGATAATCCTTTTTCACATTAAAAATAACTCAGTTTTCATCTAGGTAGTTAAAAGAGACTTAATTACTTTTTCATATTGTAGTATAAATATGTATTATTACATACATGGTATTATATATTATTTATTATTTACTGTATTATTTATTAATAACAGATTCTTTCTTTATTTTATATTATGTATATGTACTATATACCACATACATAATATATAATATAGTATAATATGTGTAATAAGTAGCACAAATTCAAAGTAGAGAAACAGCCATCTACTATGAACCTTTCCACAGACCTTAAGGTTAGTAACTTCGTTTCTTGACAAAGCTGATGTTCTAGAACAAGAACGGCTACAGGAACTACACTATCCAAATTTTAATTTTTAGGAACATCTGACACTCTCACAACTTGGAGTCCACACTACATTTCAAACAATTTAGGGTTCAAACTCCCAGAAATTTTAATTTTTGCATAATTTAAGAGGAAATTTCAAATTTTTTCTTAAATGCTTTTCATCTTGTTCCTACCACTGAGATGAGGAAACACGAACCAGGAAAACTGTAATTTCCCATATACTTGAGGTTCTCAAATATAAGGGGAAAATGAACGTGCAATATGTAATTACCTTGGCAGGAGATACCTAGAAGAAAATGTTCTGCTGCATATGTTCCAAATACATTAAAGTTCAAAACTGAAACATTGTGATTTTTCTTGAAAATTGGCTTAACTGCTGTTCTGCAAGCTTTCCAACACTGTCGCATTCAAATATCAGACCTTCAGCTGTTACTGACTCACACTCCTGGAATGCTGAGAACTATTCCTCTAAAATGGAAAATACACTTTTGCTTTTTTATAACTTGAAGTCATTAGTTTAGACTATTATTATTAATCATGCAATCTTCTTGTGAAACAAGACCAAAGTGATACACGACTGTATAAATGTGAGTTTTCCTTTAGACCATGTCTTTTTGAGTTAATTTCTGTAAAGCTAAGCAATCATACAATACCTCTACAACATCAATATGAATCAATCACAGTCTGTGTAATCAATATACATCCTAGATGTAATTTTGAGCCTTAGCATAAGGACTACAACCCTTTATTAAACATAACCAATATATCATATAAATAATTTATTACAAAGTTATAATGTAGTTTGTTAATGGTAACAAGTCAAGAAATTGGATTTCAAAGGTTTAGAAGTCCAACTACATGTTCTAATTCATAGTTTCTAATAATTTAAAAAATGCTCAGAACTGTTTTTCTGGAGAAATAATTCTTCCTTAATCTGTGTTAAATTTTTTGTCTAAGTACATTTAAATATACACATGCAAATAAACTACACGGGCTTATGGTTCTTAAGAAACTACAGACTCAAAATAGAAGTTATAAATTAAATTTTAACAAAAATACCAAATTAATAGTGTAGTAAAAATACTGATCCCATCTGGAAAGATATTACTTTGCTAAAATGAAACGACTGCTGATATCATTAGCAGCAGAGCTTCAGGACTGGTTCCAACGTATAATTTTGTTCCTTTTGACAACTAGTCTACAAATATAATTTAATGATATAGAAAATGTCTCTTCATACAATTATATAATATACAAATCATTTCCAGCATCTATCGTTTTTTAACAATAGATAACAAATTGCATATTTAAGCAAGTTTTTGCCAATAAACATTCCTTGGTGCCAGCTGGAAGATCCCATTTGTTGACGCTTTAAGTGTCATTTTCTCTTAATACCAGCTGAGCATTACAGCAGGTATTTAAACTTGCACTTTCTCAATAAAATCCATCACTGCTGGATCTGAGGCACATATACAAATTCACATTGAACACATGCTTCTACAGTCCTATAAATAACAAGTTGCTTTGTGTTCTAGTTTGTCTTCCATTGCTGTGACAAAACACTCTGAACAATTCCAACTTGGGGAGGAAAGGGTTTATTTGGTTCACATCTCCTGGGTCACATTTCATCACTGAGGAAGCCCACCATAGGAACTCAGGGTAGGAACCTGGAGGCAGGAGCTGAAGCACAGGCCATGGAGGAATGCTGCTTACTGGCTTGCTCCCCTGGCCCATGCCTGGACTGCTTTCTTATAGTACAGAACACCTGCCCAGGGGTGACACCAGCCATAATGGGCTGGGCCCTTCCACACTGCTCAACAATCAAGACAATACTCCACAAACATGACCACAGGCCAGTCGAATGGAGCCAATTCCACAATTGGGGCTCCCTCAACCCAGGTGTGTCAAGTTGCCACTAAAGCTATCCAGCATACTTTGGATCTTATTAAAATTAAGACAAGCATCTCGAATAGAAGCCATGCAAATGAGAACATGATCTTACAGTCTGGCAAGCATCTTCTGCCATATGTGATGACTTGACTCACACTTTATTCTTTACAAGCCCCAGCAAAACCCACTTCACACAATAAAGCGTATGTAACGTGCCCCTCTCTCAACACAAACCTGAAAGAAAAAGTGAGCACTCAGATCATACTGCAAGTTCAGCTACAGAGCAGTAACTTACACAAACAGTTTCCACATTTGACAGCGATGACAGCCATGCTTTGCTATCAGTAAAAACAGAATAATGAGGGCACATTCATAACATGTTCTTGCCTGTAAGCCAGCGTGTCTACTGTATTTAAGTAGATAATATTCATGAAGCATGGCTATGATTTCTTACATAAAAATAAATGCAAACTGCTAATATTTTTTTTACCTTTTATGCCCTGATGGTAGTTACATAGACTTTTTTTTTTTTTGTTTTTTTTTTTTTGTTGTTTTTCAAGACAGAGATCTCCCTGTAAGCGCCCAGTGTCCTGGAACCCACTCAGTAGACCGGCTGCTGGCTGGCCTTGAACTCACAAAGAATCCCCCTGCCTCTTGCCTTCCCGAGTGTGCCACCATCCCGGCTACATAGATTTTTTTTTTTAAAGATCATGATCAATATAAAAATTAATTTTAAAACTTATAAAGAAAAAATTAAATCAAGAAATCCAAGTGTTACACTGGCGAGTGGAAAAAATGAAAATTAAATGCTTTCCCACTCTTATATTTCCCAAACAATTAAACCCTGCTGGACTGTAGGCCATTCTTGACTGAAATTCTTCTTTAGCCCCATCAGGAACCAGTAATAGGTATAAAATACATTTTAAATGGATGATTTTCTCAAAGTCCTAGAACAGTTGAGTAATGAAATGTTCCATAAAAGGAGAATAGTTTTACTCTTAGATAGAGTAGGCCCACTTCCTATTAATAAGAACTTAATTGTTATTTTCACTAAGTAAAGGACCGTAAACATGGGTCAATATACCTGCTCAAAATGTTAGAAATATTTCTCTTTAAATTGTTCTTTACTTACGATATCCAGGGGCAATCATGCTACAAGCTAAAAATGTGTCTTTTACTCTGGAACTAGGGTTGTCTTCACCAACACCATTATCTTGAGCTGGGAAAGCAGCCACATAAAGACAGCAGGAAGATGAAGTTGCAAGGCTCTTCAACACCTTTCAGTGCGGCCCCTTGCTTTCAGTGTGGCTTCCTCTTGGCCTGAGCCTTTCAGTAGTAGGCCCCGCGTATTTCAGTGAGGCCCCCTGTATTTCAGTAGTGACCTCTGCGTTTCAGTGCGGCCCTCTGGGTTTCGGTGCGGCCCTCTGGGTTTCGGTATGGCCCCCTGCGTTTCAGTGCGGCCCCTGCATTTCAGTGTGGCCCCCTGCGTTTCAGTATGGCTCTCTGTGTTTCAGTGTGGCCCCCTGCGTTTCAGTTTGGCTCTCTTAGTTTCAGTGTGGCCCCCTGCGTTTCGGTGCGGCTCTCTGTGTTTCAGTGTGGCTTCTCTGTGTTTCAGTGGGCCCCCCTGCGTTTTCAATATGTCTCTCTGTGTTTCGTGTATCTCTCTGCATTTCTGCCACACGAGCTCTTGCCTTTTCCCCACTAACAAATCTTCCCAGGCACTCTGCTTCTGCTAAGCATAATGAAGAAAAGCCAGCAAACCAAACTAATCAGCACCTTGAAGTCAGCCATTTAGTTTTATGCTTTCTCTTCTCTTTTTGTATTAAAGAATCTACAAATTAAAAACTCTTATGACCAACATAATGTGGAACTGATAACGAACCTGATAATCATAGATATTCTGAATTACTTTCTCTTTTGCTTGTTTTACTTTAATATTCTTATTTCTGAGAACTTCCCATGAGTATTGTCCTCACCTTATGTGCATCGCTCTCGGGCCCCCTCCAGCCCCCGTCTTCCCTGGATGCCACCTGTGCTCTACATCCCCCCTAGAGCTCTTCTCCCGCGTTCGCCATGATCTCTACTTTCCTGGCTCCTTGCAGGAAAGACAGGTACTCACATCTATTTATTTGGAGCTAGGAGTGGAGAAAAACACGCATCACTTGTTTCACTAAGTTTGTGGTAACCTCAGTGCATCAATTTCTAGTTGCAACCCATTAATCTGCAAGATTTATCTTTACTACTGAGTGGACTGCATTTAACAGTTGAAGGACGTTTACGTTGTTTCCCTTTCCCTAGCTCATTTTGAAACAAGACAGCCGGGCGTGGTGGCGCACAGCCTGGCGTGGTGGGCGCACACCTTTATCCTAGCACTTTGGGAGGCGGAGCAGGCGGATCTTGTGAGTTCAAGGCCAGCCTGGTCGACAAGTGAGTTCCAGGAACAGCTGGGCTACAGGGAGACCCTGTCTCAAAAGACCAAAAAAGAAAAAGAAAAGAGCAACAAAAAATATGGCTGAGCAAAGATCTCTGCAGCATGTTATTGAGTCCTTTGGGTATGCCAGGAGTGCTATAGCAGATCACATGGTAGGTCTATTTTTTTTATTTTTAAAAGGGGCTGAGAGAATAGCCTGCGGTTAAGAGCTCCAACGCTCTTACAGAGAACCCGGGTTGATCCCCAGCGCCCACATGGCGGCTAAGAACCGTTGTAACTCCTTTCCAGAGAACTCCAGTTCCCAGGGAATCCGAGACCCTCTTCTGACCTCCGCGGCATGTGCACGACACGGTGCACAGACCTGCTATGCAACAATAACTTCATACACATACAAATAAATAAAAAAAAAAAAAAAAAAGAGTTCTCTACACTGACTTTGGTGGTTGTTTACCAAATTTGCATCCCACCAGTAGAGGAATGAGTGTTCTCCTTTCCCACACATCCTCACCACCATTCGTTGTCATTTCTTCTCTGATTTTAGCCATTCTTACTGGAATAAGAAAATCCGGGCGTGGTGGCGCACAACTTTAATCCCAGCACTCGGGATGCAGAGGCAGGCGGATCAGCTGTCTACGAGTCAAGGCCAGCCTGGTCTACAGATAGTTCCAGGCCGGATGGGTACAGGAGACCCGTTGAAAAGACAAAAAAAAAAAATTTAATTTGTTTTCCTAATTACTAAGGATGTTAAATACTTTTTCTAAGGTGTCTCTTAGACATTTTTATTTCTCTTTGAAAGCTCTGTTCAGATCCATAGCCAATTTTTTAGTCGGGTCATTGTTTTCTTATTTGGGGGAGGTTCTTTGTTTAGTGTGGATATTAATCCTGTCAGATGTATAGCTGGTAGAACGTTTTTCTGCCACGCTGTGGGTTTCCTTCTCACACACTTGGTTTTTTCCTTTGCCCTGCAGAAGCTTTTTAGTTTAAAAAGAGGTCCCCATTTGTCAATATTTGACCTTAACTCCTGAGCAACTAAAGTTGAAGTTAGAAAGTGCTTTCCTATACCTGTATCTTGCAGGGTACTGCCTATGCTTTCTTCTAACAGTTCAGTGTTTTTTCAGGCTCACATTGAGGTCTTTGATCCATCTAGAGTTGACTTTTGTCAGGGTGAAGATAATGATGTCTACATTTCATTCTTAATACACATAGAGGAATCCCCCAAGTTTTTCCCGCATGATTGTTGAGATGGTCTGTCTTTTCCTCCAGTATGTGTTCTTGTCACCTTCATCAAATATCCAGGGCTGTAATTGTGTGTACTGCATGGTTTGGGTCCTTTGTATTTTCTATTCCACGATCTACCATTGTTTTGTGTGCCATACTATACTGCTGTTGTTTAGACTATAGTTCTGTAATATAGTTTGAAGTGAAGTATGGTATTCCCTCCATTCTGCTCTTTGTGCTTAGGACTGCTTTTTGGCTAGCTTTAGTCCCATATGAATATTTTTAGGATTTTTTTTTTCTATTTTCTGTGAAGAAAATGTCATGGGGATTTTTGTTGGTGATTGCATTCAATCTATAATTGCTTTTTGATAAGAGAATCATTTTCACATATTATCCATCCATGGCATGGAGGTCTTTCCAACTTCTAGCATCCCCTTCAAAGGATTTAAAGTTTCCATGTGTACAGATTTTGTAACAGCTTTGGTTATGCGTTTATTCCTAGATATTTTTTGTTGTTGTTGAGGCTTTTGGTGAATGAGAGTGTTTCAAAGGATCTCTTTCTCTGAGTCCATGGTATTGGTTATATAAAACAAGCAAACGATTGTTTATAAATTGTTTGGCATCCTGCCACTTTACTGAAGTGATAATTTCTAGAACTTTTCTGGAAGAATTCTGGGGATCTTGCCATATCAAACAACTACATCTGTAACTGTGTAAAGCCAGATTTTGTATACGTAATATTAGAAATAAAAGCTCAAATGCCACAGAAGGAGAGATGGCTCGCAAGTTAGAGCATAGCCGCTCTTTTCAGAAGACCCCAAACCAATTCCAGCCCCACATGACATCTAACAACTGTCCATCAACCCATGTTCCAGTGGCCATGATGCCCTCTTCTGGCCTCCAAGGGCTTTGCATTGAATGATTCACTTACATGCTAATGCCACGTTAACACTCATAAAATTAAAATTAAAAATAACAAAAAAAACCTCAAGCCCAGCGAATGGTTGGACATAATGGCTGTATCATCTCATCGCTTGGGAGAGGTAGAAGCAAGAGGATCAGCAGCTCAATGTCATCATAAAGACCATCAGCAACAGTTAACAGTTAACAGACAATGTGAGCTACATGAAACCCTATGAGAGAAGACAGAGATAGAAAAGACGAGAGATGAGAGAGAGACTGACTCTGCATCAAGGCAGAGTCATCAGGCAGAACATAGCACCAAATCACAGGGACACAGCCAGCTACTCTTAGGTCATGTATTCCAATTCGAAGGTTGGTTTAGTATATGAAAAGACAAAGCTAACATTGCGTAAGCATCAGATATCCAAGCATTGTACTGAAAAAAATAAGCTCATTATCCTCTACATCAGTCCTCTGAAATCTGTACTGTCATCCACACTTACAGGTTATGAAGCTACAGCACATGGGTGTCAAGTACCTTGCCCTATGTCACATAGGTAGAAAGCAATGGAGTTTTAATTCAGTTACTAATTTGGTTAAGAACATTTGCTTTTTAACACTCGCCACAACCGCCTGAAGACTTGTGGAAACTGGCATTTTAGAAAGATTAATAAATTTTTAATCCTATATTGACAATTTAATTGACTCAGGTGATTTAGATACATGAAATTATTAGCACTGTTCAATATTTATGACACATAATGAATATAAAATGGGCTCTTGAAATTCTAAATGGAATTACCCAAGGACGTTAGCAAACTCTCATACCTAAGATTTAGGCCGGCATGTAGGCAGACCTGTAAATCCCTAGTGCTGTGAGAGATGGCAGCAGGATGGACTCAGGATTCAAGGTCATCCTTGTCTACCACAGCTAGTGAGAGGCACAGCCTGGCACTGGAGGAGACCCTGTCTCAAAGAAAAAAGAATCCCTATTCTGAAACAGGGACATACTTTGGAGACCCAGACTTGACAATGGAGCTGGACCTGACCTGGAAGCCACAACCCCTGAAGCTACCTCTCATAGCTGTGGAGCAGCCTATGAAACCACTAAGGGAGAACATCAATTGAAATGATTCAACCACTAGCCTAGAAAACAAACACACATGCAGCACAGAAAGCTATACTGGTGCAATAGCAGCACCTCTGTCTTGGGGGAAGAATCATGGCTAACAATTGGACCTAAAGTACCACTAGTGGAAAGAGGAAACTCATTGTGTGGTTTTGTTAACATAGCCAGATGCACAAAACAACAGGAGAAGTGTCATAGATCTTAGACAATTCTCTCAAGGATGACCAAGACCCCTAGGCCATAAGGTTAACATTTTATAACGTTTACTACTACTACTACAAAAAGTAGCCTTATATTTACAGAAAAATATCCACAGACACCACTCAGATAAGAAGCGTCTCTTACATCAGATGAGAACAGTATAGAGTTCCACAACTAGACTCAAACAGACATGGTCTATGATGGTCAATGCCTAGCGCAACACATCTAAATGCAACCAAGCATCATAGAGACAGAGACCCAAGAAGGCATTAATTACCTCTTAACTCTCCATTAGGAAGCTCCCTCATACACAGAGAACATGGAACTCAAAAGGGCCTGAAGGCCAAACATATGAAGATTGTACAGAGTGGGGTTTTCCATGAGAAGCTGCCTATATTCAGGCTTGCACACACCCAGGGCTCACTGGACATTGCTGGACTGAAAGGGGGCAGAAAGATTGTAAGAGCCAGGGACTGGTGATGAATGATCACTATGGAAATAGAACCTAAGAGTCTTGGGACCTCTTCAGTGAGACGCTAAGCATGGATCAGCATTGCCACAAGACCCAGCAAGACTCAGCTCGGCAAAAAACAGCACAGAACTCACACAAATGGGTGTGGGAGCAGAGCCCAACCTTGACTGAGGAAATATTGGCAGCAGACAGTGGTTGGGGAAGAAGACCTGAGCCTTTCTTTAGAGAGACTCAGAGATAGGCTGACTAAAGCTCAAGGGATGAGCTGACACTCAGGAGTGAGCAGAGAAGTAGTTAATTGCGACATGGACCCTAGCACACATGACAAAGGTGCAAAACACACGGACGTACACAAAAGGGGGGGGGGGCTTCAGGAGGGTGCCAAGGAAGGAGCAGGGATAATGGCGATTAGGACTGACTAAAAAGTATCTAGGAAACACACCACAAAAAAAAAAAAAATCTGATAAAAAACACAAAATAGCAAGAATCTTTAATTCTTTCGTAAGTACAGAAAGGTACATGGAAATCTTTCAGCCACTGCCCTTATTGACAATATAATAATCAAATACAGAACTTAACGAGATCACAAGCCTATATTCAATCTAGACAGTGTTTAAATCAGTTCCCCAGTACTATCTGACTGTTTTCTACAAAAAGGCATTATGGACACGTCCTCAGTTGGCTCTTCTCTCGAGAGCTATTTCAGCCACCAAACCTGCTTCTTCTCACTCGTGTTTCTGGGTGCCAGCAGCCTAAGCTTTAAGTCTTGCACTGTCCCGTGTCTATCGGCCATACATACACCCAGTATTTACAATTCTTGGTTCCAGTGCAGGAGGGTGCAATAGAAACAACAGCCCGCCCACCCTTCTCCTTTGTTCAAGGGCTAAAATCCTCACTTTGGAGACAAATTCTCACCTCTTCCATGACCACCTCATTAACTCACCTAAATGATAGCTTCCAGGCTTGAAATTCAAATCTGTGCATGGTATTACCAAATATCAAGCTACTGTACTTCCAGAAGATTCTGGATGGCTCACAGAAAAGGAATCAGGAATGCTGTACTTCTGTACACTGATCGTGCATAATGTACTTTNCCTCTGCGTTTCAGTGCGGCCCTCTGGGTTTCGGTGCGGCCCTCTGGGTTTCGGTATGGCCCCCTGCGTTTCAGTGCGGCCCCTGCATTTCAGTGTGGCCCCCTGCGTTTCAGTGCGGCTCTCTGTGTTTCAGTGTGGCCCCCTGCGTTTCAGTGTGGCCCCTTTATTTCAGTGTGGCCCCCTGCGTTTCGGTGCGGCTCTCTGTGTTTCAGTGTGGCTCTCTGTGTTTCAGTGTGGCCCCCTGCGTTTCAGTATGGCTCTCTGTGTTTCAGTGTAGCTCTCTGCATTTCTGCCACAGAGCTCTTGCCTTTTCCCCACTGACAGAAATCTTCCCAGGCACTCTGCTTCTGCTAAGCATAATGAAGAAAAGCCAGCAAACCAAACTAATCAGCACCTTGAAGTCAGCCATTTAGTTTTATGCTTTCCTTCTCTTTTATGTATTAAAGAATCTACAAATTAAAAACTCTTATGACCAACATAATGTGGAACTGATAACGAACCTGATAATCATAGATATTCTGAATTACTTTCTCTTTTGCTTGTTTTACTTTAATATTCTTATTTCTGAGAACTTCCCATGAGTATTGTCCTCACCTTATGTCCATCGCTCTCGGGCCCCTCCAGCCCCTACTTCCCCCTGGATGCCACCTGTGCTCTACATCCCCCCTAGAGCTCTTCTCCCGCGTTCGCCATGATCTCTACTTTCCTGGCTCCTTGCAGGAAAGACAGGTACTCACATCTATTTATTTGGAGCTAGGATGAGAAAAACATGCATCACTTGTTTCACTAAGTTTGGGTTACCTCAGTGCAACAATTTCTAGTTGCACCCATTTATCTGCAGATTTCATCTTTACTACTGAGTGGACTGCATTTAACAGTTGAAGGACGTTTACGTTGTTTCCCTTTCCTAGCTATTTTGAAAAGAGCAGCCGGGCGTGGTGGCGCACAGCCTGGCGTGGTGGCGCACACCTTTAATCCTAGCACTTGGGAGGCGGAGGCAGGCGGATCTTTGTGAGTTCAAGGCCAGCCTGGTCTACAGAGTGAGTTCCAGGACAGCTGGGGCTACAGGGAGACCCTGTCTCAAAAAGACCAAAAAAAAAAAGAAAAGAGCAACAAAAAATATGGCTGAGCAAAGATCTCTGCAGCATGTTATTGAGTCCTTTGG
>VZQC01014556.1:710443-727739 GCA_009823505.1 Rhizomys pruinosus
AAAAAAAAAAAAAAAAGAGCAACAAAAAATATGGCTGAGCAAAGATCTCTGCAGCATGTTATTGAGTCCTTTGGGTATATGCCAAGGGGTGCTATAGCAGATCACATGGTAGGTCTATTTTTATTTTTAAGAGTTCTCTACACTGACTTCCACAGTGGTTGTACCAATTTGCACTCCCACCAGTAGTGAATGAGTGTTCTCCTTTCCCCACATCCTCACCACCATTCGTTGTCATTTCTTCTCTTGATTTTAGCCATTCTTACTGGAATAAGATAAATCCGGGCGTGGTGGCGCACAACTTTAATCCCAGCACTCGGGAGGCAGAGGCAGGCGGATCTTTGTGAGTTCAAGGCCAGCCTGGTCTACAGAGTGAGTTCCAGGCCAGCTGGGGTTACAGGAGACCCTGTCTTGAAAAAGACAAAAAAAAAAAATTTAATTTGTTTCCTTAATTACTAAGGATGTTAAATACTTTTTAAGGTGTCTCTTAGACATTTTTATTTCTTTTGAAAGCTCTGTTCAGATCCATAGCCAATTTTTTAGTCGGGTCATTGTTTTCTTATTTGGGGGAGGGTTCTTTGTTTAGTGTGGATATTAATCCTGTCAGATGTGTAGCTGGTAAACGTTTTCTGCCACTCTGTGGGTTTCCTTCTCACACACTTGGTTTTTTCCTTTGCCCTGCAGAAGCTTTTTAGTTTAAAGAGGTCCCATTTGTCAATATTTGACCTTAACTCCTGAGCAACTGAAGTTGAAGTTAGAAAGTGCTTTCCTATACCTGTATCTTGCAGGGTACTGCCTATGCTTTCTTCTAACAGTTCCAGTGTTTCAGGCTTCACATTGAGGTCTTTGATCCATCTAGAGTTGACTTTTGTGCAGGGTGATATATATGAGTCTACTTTCATTCTTATACACATAGAGATCCAGTTTTCCCAGCACTATTTGTTGAGATTCTGTCTTTCCTCCAGTATGTGTTCTTGTCACCTTCATCAAATATCCAGTGGCTGTAATTGTGTGTACTCATGTTTGGGTCTTGTATTTTATTCCACTGATCTACCAGTCTGTTTTTGTGCCAATACTATGCTGTTTTTATGACTATAGTTCTGTAATATAGTTTGAAGTGAAGTATGGTATTCCCTCCATTCTGCTCTTTGTGCTTAGGACTGCTTTGGCTAGCTTAGGTCCCATATGAATTTTAGGATTTTTTTTTTCTATTTCTGTGAAAAATGTCATGGGGATTTTGTTGGTGATTGCATTCAATCTATAAATTGCTTTTGATAAGATAATCATTTTCACAATATTAATACCAATCCATGGGCATGAGAGGTCTTTCCAACTTCTAGCATCCCCTTCAAAGATTTAAAGTTTCCATTGTACAGATTTGTAACAACTTTGGTTAGGTTTATTCCTAGATTTTTTTGTTGTTTGTTGAGGCTTTTGTGAATGAGAGTGTTTCAAAGATCTCTTTCTCTGAGTTCATGTTATTGGTATATAAAAAAGCAAACGATTTTTATAAATTGATTTGGCATCCTGCCACTTTACTGAAAGTGATAATTTCTAGAACTTTTCTGGAAGAATTCTGGGGATTTGCCAAATATCAAACAACTAGCATCTGTAAACTGTGTAAAGCCAGATTTATGTACTTATAATATTAGAAATAAAAGCTCAAAGCCACAGCAGGAGAGATGGCTCAGCAGTTAAGAGCATAGCCTGCTCTTTCAGAAGACCCAAATTCAATTCCCAGCACCCACATGACATCTAACAACTGTCCATCACTCCAGTTCCAGTGGCCATGATGCCCTCTTCTGGCCTCCAAGGGCTTTGCATGACATGATTCACTTACATGCATGCACGTATAGCACTCATAAAAATTAAAAATTAAAAATAACAAAAAAAACCTCAAGCCCAGCTATGGTGGCATATGGCTATCATCTCATCGCTTGGGAGGTAGAAGCAAGAGGATCAGCAGCTCAATGTCATCATAAAGACCATCAGCAACAGTTAACAGTTAACAGACAATGTGAGCTACATGAAACCCTATGAGAGAAAGACAGAGAGAGAGAAAGAGAGAGAGAGAGAGAGACTGACTCTGCATCAGGCAGAGTCATCAGGCAGACATAGCACCAAATCACAGGACACAGCCAGCTACTCTAGGTTCATGTATTCCAATTCATAGGTGGTTTAGTATATAAAAGACAACAGCTAACATTCGGTAAGCACTCAGATATCTCAAGCATTGTACTAATAAAATAAGCTCATTATCCTCTACATCAGTCCTCTGAAATCTGTACTGTCATCCACACTTACAGGTTATGAAGCTACAGCACATGGGTGTCAAGTACCTTGCCCTATGTCACATAGGTAGAAAGCAATGGAGTTTTAATTCAGTTACTAATTTGGTTAAGAACATTTGCTTTTTAACAACTCCACAACCGCCTGAAACTTTGGAAACTGGCATTTAGAAAGATTAATAAATTTTTAATCCTATATTGACAATTTAATTGACTCAGGTGATTTAGATACATGAAATTATTAGCACTGTTCAATATTTATGACACATAATGAATATAAAATGGGCTCTTGAAATTCTAAATGGAATTACCCAAGGACGTTAGCAAACTCTCATACCTAAGATTTAGGCCAGGCATGGTAGGGCAGACCTGTAAATCCTAGTGCTTGAGAGATGGCAGCAGGATGACCAGGAATTCAAGGTCATCCTTGTCTACACAGCTAGTGAGAGGCAAGCCTGAGCTGTAGGAGACCCTGTCTCAAAGAAAAAAGAATCCCTATTGCTGAAGACAGGACATACTTTGGAGACCAGATCTTGAGCAATGGAACTGGACCTGACCTGGAAGCCACAACCCCTGAAGGCTAGCTCTCATAGCTGTGGAGAGCACTTATGCAAACCACTAAGGGAGAACATCAATTGATGATTCAACATCAGCCTCGAGACCAAACACCCATGTCAATGACTAGCACAGCTTATGACATCAGTGCAATAGCAGCACTTCTGTCTTGGGGGAAATCAATGGCTAACCAATTAGACCTAAAGCTCATTCAGTGGAAGGAAACTCATGTGTGGTATTGTTAACATAGCCAGATGCACACAACAGGAGATGTCATAGATCTTAGACAATTCTCCAAGGATGACAGACCCCTAGGCAAAGGTTAACATTTTACTAACGTTTACTAACTACTAACTACAAAAGTATCCTTATATTTACAGAAAAATATCCCAGACACCACTCAGATAAGAAGCGTCTCTTACATCAGATGAGAACAGTATAGAGTTCCACAACTAGACTCAAACAGACATGGTCTATGAATGGCTCATGCCTATGCAACACATCTACAATGCAACCAAGCATCATAGAACAAGGACCCAAGAAGGCATTAATTACCTCTTAACTCTCATTAAGGAAGCTCCCCCATACAACAGGAGACCAGGAACTCAAAAGGGCCTGAAGAGCCAAACTATGAAGAGTTACAGAGTGTGGTTCCATGGACAAGCTGCCTATATTCAGGTTGACCCACCCAGGGCTCAGGGAACATTGCTGAAGAGGGGGCAGAAAGATTGTAAGAGCCAGGGAGGTGATGCAAGACCAAACGGAAATGAACCTTACAAGCTCCAAGGACCCTGTTCATCTGAACCTACAGCATTGGTATCAGCATGCACAAGACCCATGCAAGCTCAGCTGGACAAAAACACAGCACAGAACTGCAAATATAGGTAGCAGAGCCCAACCTTGACTGAGGAAATATTGGCAGCAGACAGTGGTTGGGTGAAGAAGACCTGACCTTCTTTAGAAGAGACTCAGGATAGGCTGACTAAAGCTCAAGGGATGAGCTGGCACTCAGGAGTGAGCAGGAAGAGTAATTTGGTACAATGGACTCTAGCACAAATGACAGAAGGTGCAAACTTCTGGGGAGGGGAACGGGGGGGGGGCTTCAGGAGGGTGCCAAGGAAGGAGCAGGGATAATGGCGATTAGGACTGACTAAAAAGTATCTAGGAAACACACACACACACACAAAAAAAAAATCTATAAAAAAATCACAAAATAGCAACTGAACATTTAATTTCTTCTGTAAGTACAGAAAGGTACAATGGAAATCTTTCAGCATGCCTTGACATATAATAATCAAATAACAGAACTTAACGAGACACAAGCTAATATTCAATCTAGACAGTGTTTAAATCAGTTCCCCAGTCTTCTGACTGTTTTCTACAAAAAGGCATTATGGACACGTCCTGCAGTTGGCTCTTCTCTCAGAGCTATTTCAGCCACCAAACCTGCTGTCTTCTCACTCAGTTTCTGTGCCAGCAGCCTAAGCTTTAAGTCTTCACTGTCCCGTGTCTATCGCCATACATACACTCCAGTATTTACAATTCTTGGTCCAGTGAAGGAGGGGGCAAATAGAAACAACAGACCGCCCACCCTTCTCCTTTGTTCAAGGGCTAAAATCCTCACTTTGGAGACAAATTCTCACCTCTTCCATGACCACCTCATTAACTCACCTAAATGAATAGCTTCCAAGGCTTGAAATTCAAATCTGTGCATGGTATTACCAAATATCAAGCTACTGTACTTCCAGAAGATTCTGGATGGCTCACAGAAAAGGAATCAGGAATGCTGTACTTCTGTACACTGATCGTGCATAATGTACTTTTAACCAAAATGTACAGAATGCCCTGCCCCCTTGGGGGTCTTTTTGAGACAGGGTCTCCCTGTGGCCCCAGATGGCCTGGTGATTACTACATAGACCAAGCTGGCCTGAATCCCACAGACATCTGCTTGCCTCTGCTGCCTGAGTGCTAGGATTAAAGGCATGTACCACCAAGGAATATTGTTTTAATTCTTAGTGGATTGCATATAACCCCTCATAATAGAAACCAATAGGTGCACTCCTCACATATACTCATGTTTAACTCAAATTTCACCTGTAGTTTTTTCTCATGAATGATCAGTACTGGTATACGAAATCTCCATAACTCAACTTTGTAACAGGTATTTGGAATCTTGAAAAAAGCAGATCTTAACGGTCTGTATGTAATTTTAAATGCTACAAGCAGCTTCTGAGGACTTGAGCACATACTAGAATTATACATTTTGCCTCAAGCATATGTATAAGCACCAATAATAAGCCTTCTCTTGTACACGTTTATAGCAAGAAAAAGCAAAAGGTCTTTCATTTTCTCTAGGTGTTGAGCAAGATGGCTGAGATATTTTCACTAAGCAAACATGGATAGCATGCTTCTTTTATCACATGCTGCAATTTTCCAGAAGATGCAGTGCAATAGTGACAGTGATGACCACGTGTGTGTACACCTGGAGAAAGTCTAATTGGATCTATGACCTGCTCCTTTGGGGAGTAGGATGCATGACTGACACTGCAAGCATGGCACCCCCTAGTGGTAGAAGATTTTATGGCTCCTTTAAAAAGCTGTAATGCCCGGACTAAGATACCATTCACACATTGTGTTTGTGTTCACAGAGTAACTTGCTATAACAGTTAATGTTTGTTTATATGTCTGTGCTTCTTGCCATTTGTATTTTATTTAGTAAAGATAAGGAAGAAACTTCAGAATAAGCCATAAGCCCCTTGAAGACAGAACTTGGGACAGACCTGAGAATCTGATGTGTCACCTCAGAATCTATCTCCCACAAACTATCTCCCACCCTTCTAAGGCCCAGGGACTCTCCCAGAAGAGGCTGGCGCATCCAGTTTGTAAAGGCCAAAGAAAGGGGAGGGGGATAGAGTGTGGGATAAATTATTTCTTCTTTGAAATGGGCTTATCAGCAGACAGACTGCTTAGGGAGAGGAGCTAAGGACAAAGCCACGCCATGCAGCAAGTCTCCCTCCGTGCTTCCCACAATGCTGGCATTCGGAATGCAGAGAACTCTGGGACTCTGGGAGCAGGGGCATATAAAAAGCCCACCACGGCACCACAGGAGGCTGGGCTCCCTCTTGACATTTTACCAGCATGGGCAGAGGGCACAGAGTTTATGCCTCGGGATTTTCTGGCAAATTTGACCTGGTTATTTTGCTTTTCTCTCTGCCTACATACAGATACATTCTTATCAGACCTGGAAACATAACTTAGCACTATAAATGGCTCAACTTAAAACCTCCACCTTTCCATGACCTTTCTTTTGGTATTATTAATAAAACTGATAGCTTGGCATTACTAAACCAATGCCACATCACTTAATTAATGCTAAACCAAATCAGAAAACATGACAGGATCAATGTGACATGATATGATTCAAGTAACTGAAATGAAGGGAGCTGGGAAACAACCAACCACAAACATCCACCCCATCTTATACATGATGGAGCTAAGGTGGAAAGTACCCCATCTTATACATGACGGAGCTAAGGTGGAAAGAGACTAATCTGTCCAAGAGGAAAAAAGGGTTATGGTGCTGCCACCAGGCCACTTCCAAATTTATGAAGGCCATTGTGGAAGGGAAAACAAAAGACCATAAGAGAGGAAGGATGCGAAATCACAGCAGCTGTGGTTACATGACAAAACCTACACTAGACTGGGTCTGTCAACATTCTATCATGAATTCGGGAGGGTAGTACGAAGCCCCACCCCTCCCTAAGGAGTTTCTGGCTGTTAAAAGTTGCTGGGAGAGAGAGAGAGAGACATTTCATTCAGTGGTAATGGCCTATCCATCCTCTGGTGAAGAGCCCATGTACATGTGTACAATTGTAAAACCAGGCATGATGGTAGACAGGTGATTAGGTGGTAAGAAGGAGTTAGGGGGTAGAAGACAAGAGAAGGTGTGTGTGTGTGTGTGTGTGTGTGTGTGTGTGTGTGTGTGTGTGTAATTGTCAAAAGTTGCTAGTTTCAGGTCAAAACCAAAACAAATCTAAAAATGCTTCTCCTGAAAGAAGACTGGTGAAGGCCTGAAGAGTAGCCCAGTGATGGGGCACCTGCCCAGCAGGCATCAATCAGTCCATGCCTGTCATGACATTCAAAAGTTCATGTGGAGGCACAGGATTCAAGAAAACAATGATTCTAAATTACAAAGCTAAGTAAGTCAGGCTGCCCGACATGAGGACAGAGACAGTAATGAAAACACAGTGATATTGGAGAAGAGAAAAGTAACAGACTCCCTTCAGCAGCCTATCACCCTATAGACTTAAACTCAAGAAAGGAAGTCTGTTATGCTTCACAAAACCTCCTCCAGGTCTTCTCGGTCATGTAACTGTCCCGTTTATTCTCTAAACACAACAGCATGAAGGCATTGTGTGGGCTGCTGACCCCACAGTTGGAAAGGCTGAAGAGGGCATGCACACAGGGCTGATGGCCCTGAGGCCAAACACACAGCTGCGGTACTGATGGTCCCTTGGCCAAACACAGGGTTGCAGAGACGCTGGCTCTGACAACCAAACAAGCTTTAGAGCTACCTGTGGGGTTGATGGCCCCACAATCAAGCACACATGCAATAACAGCCTGGGGATCATGTCTGGTGGTGCAAATTCGTGAAAATCCATTTATTTCTACACAGCTAATACTTAAATAGGTCTGGGACAGGCAGCCCTTACACATAGCATGACAACACCTCCCAGTGGCCAGGGTGTATCCAGAAAAGGGGCATGCTGACAAGCAATCCTTCTCCTGACTTTTGAGTGTGGTGCTAGCGAAAACAGGGCGTGCCCTGCATCTCTTGCTCCTCCTAGTGTGTGAAGCAGACTGGTAGCCTGCATACACTCAAGATACATCTGAGTCTAGGATTGCTGTCCCGCAGCAGTGATCAAACTGTCCCTTTTCTAGGTCACTGTTCTCTGGGTTATTGTTCTCTAGGTCACTCTTCTCCTTAAAGCACATTCAATCTCCTAACTGTACATATTCTCCCATGACTAACATGGAGACTATGAGACAGATTAGCTGCCAAAGTGAGACTAAAAGCACAGAATGATCAGAATATCTTGGTTCTAGATGCAAGCACCGTTATTTACATTTTGAAGGACTATCTGGTCCAGAGACGAGAGAAACAACATTCAAAGGCTGAGTTAAATCACCTTGACAGTAACTATGACACCATGCTGGAAACTATTTACAAAACATATTGACATAGTTCCAGTAAAATTATAAAGTCCTCATTATCAACATAATAAAACATAAAATAGAGAACAAACTTTTAAAGTTAGGGGCTGGAGAGATGGCTTAGTGATTAAGAGCACTGCTCTTGCAAAGGATCCGGGTTCAATTCGCAGAACCCACATGAAGGCTAAAAACCATCCTTAACTCCAGTTCCATGGGAATCCAACAATCTCTTCTGACCTTTGCGGCATTGTATGACATGGGTGCAGTCATGTATATGCAGGCAATACACTCATACACATAAAATAATAAATAAAATATTTTTTAACTTGAAGCTATAAATATACTGACTTTAAAATTTTTATAAAGTATAATGGCTTTAAAAATCAATCAAGAAAACAATTAAGTTATTTTTAAAAAGTAACTTTCCTTTATAGAGTATTCTACAGTTGGAAAAAAATAGATGGAAAGGAAACACAGGTGCTCCGAACACTAGGAAAGAAAATGGTCAAAATTAGAAATGAGTGACCAAATATCATACTGCAGTTGCCAACAAGTCAGCACTTGAACACAGTGAGTCAGAAATCACACAGCAACAGTTAAAGCCAGAAAATTTTGGATTTGTTAGAAAGACAGAGATTCACTGCAGGTGCTTGATCGTGGGAGTGAAAAGACGAAAGCCAAGTCTGAGAAAGAATTCTAACAGCTGTGTGTAGGACGGTGGGAAAGGGAAAGATACTGGAAGCCAGAACAAACAGCGACAACGCCACGAGCAGAGCGCCGCAGGCCCTGGGCCTCGCTCAGCCGGAGTGGATCTGATTTCACATTTAAATGTTTTTCTTTAATTTTACGTGTATGAGTGTTTTGCTTGCATGTATATAGGTGATCACATGCATGTGGTGCCCATGGAAGCCAGAAGAGGATGTCAGATGCCCTGGAACTGGAGTCACAGGTGGTTGTAAGTCATCATGTGGGTGCTGAGAACCTAACTTGGGTCCTCTGAAAGAGCAGCAAGCACTCTTAACCTCTGAGCCACCTCTCCAGCCCTTTAGGTTTCAGGTTTTGGATTTTTTTTTTTTTTATGTGTATGAATGTACTGTCTGCATGTAGGTTGGTGCGCCCGTGTCGTGCAATGCTTCGGAGGTCAGAAGAGGGCGTCAGATTCCCCTGGAACTGGAGTTAAGGACAGTTCTTAGCCACCATGTGGGTGCTGGGAATCGAACCTGGGTCCTCTGCAAGAACAGTCAGTACTCTTAACCGCTGAGCCATCTCTCTAGCCCCAGGTTTCAGATTTTAGAACGTACATACATACACACACACACTACAGATGGGTCTCAATACAAAATTCATTTATGCTTCGTAAACGCTATTTTTATTTTTTAATATTTTTATGTATTATTTTTGTGTATTGCCTGCATGTGTTTAAGTGTACCCTGGAACTGGGGTTAGGATGGTTATTAGCCCCTATGTGGGTCCTGCAAATCAAACCTGGCTCTACTGTAAGAGCAGCCAGTGCTCTTAACTGCTGAGCCATCTCTCCAACTCAATAATCCTTCTTTTAACTGCATGCTGTCACACAGGATCAATGTGCAATGTTTCCTTTTAAAATGTGTCAGTGCTCAAAAAGTTTCAGATTTCTGACCTGCAAACAATCTGCTGCGGCCACAAAGCACGCTGGAATAGAGAAGCACGAGGGCAGGGCAAGACAGAGAAAGTCAGACTACAGCAAGACATTCGGCAAGAAGAAAACTGGAAAAGCCGGGTGTGATGGCACATGCCTTTAATCCCACCGCTCCCAGCAGAGGAAGGTAAAACTCTGTGAAATAAAGGCCAGCCTTGTCTACAGAGCCAGCTGGACCTACAGGAAAACCCTGAGTCAACACCCCCCTTTCCCATGCAAAATAAAACTGGAGAAATGTTCCTTAGATTTCCCTAATTAATGCTACTTCCACAACCACCTAGATACTATATTCAATATGTAGTCAAACATTTTAGAGGTTAGGAGGTACGTAAATAATTAAGTTTATATAACTGTGTCATCGCTATGGGGTATTAAAGAATCTACTAACTCTAAATGCTATGTAAATATTAATTACAATTTCTTACAGGAAAGAGCTCTGATATTTTAGACATGCTCTGGCCATGAAGTCAGACCTGAATTCAAGTTCTGGTTCTATTTTTACAAATGGTATATTTAGTGGACCTTAAGCACTTAATGAGTTTAAGTTTTCAAATGAAATACTAAGCTGAAACCCAAACAATCTTTTTTATTGACTTCTACTTGTTAAATAATAAAGTTTTAAAAAATTCTGTCTAAATCCTAAATTCATCTCCAGAACAAAGATTTCATAAACTGAGGTACAGATAAGCAATCATTTGAATCAGAAATAAACCTTTGAGGGAAATTCTTCAGAAACTCAGTAACAAATTTACTAAATAGAGTATACAGAATAAAACACTTTACTGCTCTCTTCTATTTCTAGAAGGACCTTCCAAATCTTGCTAAAACCATTGCAATGTGTCCTACTGACTGATTTGACTGATTCACAGAACAGGAAGATTTCTTTTCCAGAGTAAATATTACTGCAGAACTGTGCACAATGATTCTCTGGAGGAGCATGCAGGGCAAAGGCAAGAACAGTTAAAGGACTAATGCAGGATGGGGGACATGGAAAGGGAAGCAACTCTAGATCCGATTGAGAAATGATCTATGACTCATGGAAAAAGTTTAATAACAACAAAAAAAGGACTAATGCACAGACCCATGAGAAGAGCGAGCTGAGCTGATGTAACAGGAACTGTGAGGGTTAGTTTTTGTCAACCTGACATAAACCAGGATGTATGTAGGAAGAGGACTCTCAAATAAGGAATTTCCTCCATCAGATTGGCCTTTGGGGATGTTTGTGAGGCATTTTCTTGATTACTAATTGATGATGGAGGGCCCAGCCCACTGTGGGTGGGGCCACCCCTGAGCAGGTGGCCTGGGCTGTATAAGAAGGCAGCTGAGCCAGGCATGGTGGTACATGCCTTTAATCCCAGCACTTGGGAGGCAGAGGCAGATGGATCTCTGTGAATTCAAGGCCAGCCGGGTCTACATAGTGAGTTCCATGACAGCTGGGGCTACAGGGAGACCCTGTCTCAAAAACAGAAGGCAGCTGAGCTGAGTGAGGTAGAGCAGATAGAGATCTCCGTGAGTTCAAAGTCAACCTGGTCTACATAGCAAGTTCCCTGTAGCTGGGGCTACAGGGAAATCTTGTCTCAAAAAAGACCAAAAAAACAAAAAAAAAAGAAAAAAAAAGAAGGCAGCTGAGCAAGTAGGCAGGAGCTTGTCTGCTTGTCCGCTTGTCCTGAACTCCTCCCTTCTCCCCTGCTGACTATAACTGTAAGGTGAAAGAAACCTTGTCCTCCCCAAGTTGGTTATGGTCAGCGTTTTATCACAGCAACACAGAAGCACACGAGGACAGAAATTGGTACCAGCAATGTTACTGTGATGGATCTGACCATGTTGTTTTCAGGAGGAATGTAGAGGATTTTAGAGCTTTAGTGCTCAGAGGTTAATGAGCTGTGTAAGAGCTTGGAAAAGAGGAGCAAGCAGTGCAGACACTGGAGGCCCAGCTGTTGGTGCCATTTTGTATTTTAAATTAAGAATCTGTGATTCTGGTCAGAGGGGCTGAACAAGCTATAGTGATCAGCAAGAGACCAGCACCACTAACATGGGACCTTTGCTCTACTGGTACAATCAATGCCTGTCAGCTCAGAACGAAAAGGCAGTTGTGATTAACAAGAGAACAGTCACTGAGTGGACTCTTCTGGTATATATTCCCCGAGGGTCAGCACACAGAAGCTGTGGTCCAGGAATAGTAAGAGACCAGCATCATCGAAGTAGACTCTTCTGGGAAGCACTTCCTCAGGGTCAGCACACAGAAGCTGTGGTCCAGAATTAATAGGAGTCCAACATCACTGTGTAGAGTCTTCTGGGAAGCATTTCCTCAGGGTCAGCACATAGAAGCTGTGGTCCAGAATTAATGAGAGACCAGCATCACTGAAGTACACTCTTCTGGGAAGTGTTTCCTTAGACTCAGCACACAGAACCTGTGGTCCAGGATTAATAAGAGTCCAGCATTACTGAGGTGGAGTCTTCTAGGAAGTATGTCCGCAGGGTCAGCACACAGAAGCAGTGTCCAAAGAAGCCAAGGCTGTGTCTCAAGCTGGCAGCTGAACTTGGGATGTTTAAAAGTCTCCCACAAAGTACTGGTTTTGAGAACATGAAAGCTTCAGGACTGCAGAGGTCACGTAGAGCAGCTGAGGCTTGGCACTGTGTGGCAGGGTCAGAAGAGAGGCCAGGTCAGGCGTCTATTGAAGATGCAGCCTCGGTCACAGTGGCAATCCCAGGACACTAGAGATGCCAGAACCAAGGACAGCAGTAGGTGTGAACTGGAGGCAGCCTGAACCTATGACAAGCTGAATGTGCTGAGAATGATAGAGCAGAAGAAGGGATGCTGCCCAAGCCCTTTGGAGTCAAAGATCATGAGTGAGTCCTAGATGCTAGACATTGAGCTATTAGGTTTGATTTATATTTTGGATTTTGATTTCTATTTTTGGGTTTGTTTTGATCTGACTATAACACTGCCCTGATTCGTCCCTTTTGAAATAAGAAAGTCCTTTACTTGTTTTTAATTTTACAGGAGCCCATGGTTAAGAGACTTTAGATATTTTAAGAGACTTTAGACTTTTGAAGTGTTGAAATTTTTAAAGACTGTGGGGCTTTTATGGGGGGGGGGACTTTTTGAGACAGGGTCTCACTGTAACCCCAACCTGAAACTGATTATGTAGACCAGGCTGGCCTTGAACTCACAAAGATTCACCTGCCTCTGCCTCCCGAGTGCTGGGACCAATGGTGTGTGCCACCATTCCCAGCAGACTGGGATTTTTTAAAGTTGAACTGTTTCTTAATTTTGATATTAATGTGAGATCTTGGGGACAAACAAGAAAGGAAAGATTATGGTTTGAAGTGATGTGTTTGTCTGTCAGAGCTGACAAGGGGTGGGTTGTGCTAGTTAGTTTTGTAAACTTGACCAAACCTATACATAACTGGGAAGTAGGACTGTTGATTTGAGAACTGCCCCCATTAGACTGGGCATGGGCACATCTGGGTGCATTTCCTTGATTGCTACTTGATGTGGGAGGCCTAGCCCATTGCAGGCAGTGCCATCCCTAGCCTAGTGGGTCTGGACTGTATAAGAAAGGTAGCTGAGCAAGCCAGTAAGCAGCGTTCCTCCACAGCCTCTACTTCAAGCTCCAGCCTTGAGTTCCTGCCTTGGGTTTCTTCAGTGATGGACTATAACCTGTAAGCCTAAAAACCCTTCTCCAAAAGGTGGTTTTGGTCAGTGTTTTATCACGGGGCCAGAGAAGCAGACCAGAACACCTGCACACTCCACAAACAAATCAATTCCTTCTCAGACTTAATTTTAAAAACAGTATTATCTAGGTGCCTTAATTTGTAGATGAAATACAGGAATTAAATTATGGTGTTGTTAGTTTCTCAGACTAAAAGATCTATTTGCATAGAACATAACGTGTGTCTTTGCTTCACAAGCCATCCACAGCTTCTGTTCTGCCTCTGTAGCACTTTGCCCTGTCTGTTTTTCCTGCAAAGAAGGTCCTATGTAATAAATTAAGACAACCGGGCTGGAGAGATAGCCTAGCGGTTAAGAGCACCGACTGCTCTTGCAGAGGACCCAGGTTTGATCCCCAGCACCCACATGGCGGCCGAGAGCCACCTGAGACTCCAATTCCAGGAGAACTCCAGTTCCAGGGGAATCCGAGACCCTCTTCTGACCTCCGCGGCATTGCACAACACGGGTGCACAAACCTACATGCAAGCAGTACACTCATATACATACAAAAATAAATAAAATTAAAAAATAAAAAAAAATAATTAAAATTAATTAATTAATTAAGACAACCAGGCTTAGACTGGTGATGTTACAAACAAAATTAGTACAAAAGCCACATTTCAAACTCTCTCACTATGAACTCTTCAAAGCTCTTGCCATACTTCCTCCTGGGTACTACATAAATCAAACCTGAATGACTGAAATAACTACAGTTTCTTGCTATCACTGCTATGTAGCAGCAAAAGAAATCTAGGATAGATAAACCAAAGATAGACTGTGTGGTCTGGGTACAGGCACCTGAACTCACTCCTCATAGGAGAGAAATTTCCCACTAGGAATCTTTGTAGGAGGCAGAGCCTATCTTTCCACACAGAAAACGCAACTGCACATGCTCATCTGCAGCACACACATGGGTACCTGACTTAGCCTCTGCCAACATGACCTTTCCAACAGGCACTCCAGAAGAGAAGGCAAAAAGCTGAGATTGGGGAGGCTGGGTCTAGACAGCAGGAGGCACTAACCACATAAGCAATGGAAGGCAACTTGGTGCGGCAATGCCAAACCTGGGTTCGGCAACTTGCAGCAACACTCACCAACCAGTTTTAAGTCATGATTTTTTAGCTGTCTTTTCTGCTATTTAGATATTCCTGCTCCTGATTATTTAAATTACACCCATCCTAAGAGTTCAGCTGACAAATATACTTCTATTAGTCCTTTCTCTGCTCAAATAGGTCAGAATTATTCTGTTACCTATTAAAAAAAAATAAGCAAAGCCATTTACTGAATATGAAATAATTATAATTTATTAATATTACCTTAGCATTTAATTGTTCTATATAATTGGCCATTACGGTCTTTAGGTAACACTTTACATATGACAGTAGGCTCTAACAACAAAAAAATTTTCAAAACAGGTTTATTTACCTCTTTCAAAAGCAACACAAAAACACAAATATAGTAACAGTCATCTAAGAGTCACCTTCACCGAGGTTCAAAGTTAAACCTGGAAGTCTTACCTGTCAGGAATACCTAACCTCTTGACACTTCTATAAACAGAAAGAGTATTTGCAACATGTCGATAATTAAACCAGAATCGAGACGTGCACACCTAAAATTAAAACAAAAACATGATTTTTAGAAGTAAAAATAAACCACGGATTTACAGAATGATTTTTCTTGAAATCTGATATAAAAATGCCCGAAGAGTTTCATGCTTAGAAAAAATCACAGATTATACAGAATCGTCAATAAGACCAATCTCTCTAAAGAGAGGCTTTCATAACAGTAAATAAAAAGATCACTGAACTGAAGAGATAATAAATGTTTAAGGAACTTAATCAAATACTGAACCAACACAGTTCATCTCCATTTCTGTGATTCTATAATCTTCCTACTTATAAAAGATTGAATTCTTTACAGAATCAAAGAAAATGCCAACAATCTCCTCCCAGAATAACTATGTCTCATTACATAATCTCTGATTCACTCTTAATTGCTTCACTGGTTGTGGTAAGACAGACACCAAAATATAACAAACCAGTTTTATATACACATGAGAAAATGAATTATAAAGCTACTGGACTTAAAACTAGAAACCATTTACAAATTTTACACCTAAATAAAAATATTTCCAAAATGTCAAGTTTAACTCTATGTCTCAACAGTTAATTTCTTGGAACTCCATTCTAAGGAGATGGGCAGAGAGATTAGGGTCAGTTAGGAGTGAATCCTCCAAGCACCCTCCTGCGTCCTACCACACACCTGTGCCCACAACAGGAGAAATGACAAACCTCAGACGAGTGCAGGCTCCTGTCCCTGCTGAATTAAAAGGGTCTACATAGGTTTGTTTTTTTTTTAATATAGAATTAAAGTGTATTTTAATCCTAGGATGCAATAAGAGAAACAATAAAATATTCACCACATACAAATATAAAATTCATTATATCTAAAAATGTACATATCTTTTCATTTAGCCCATACTGGTATACCACACATGTACTCCTGACACAAATCACTGCCCAAAACCCCACAGGTTCCCTAACTTGAAGGCAAGGGGGAGAAAAAAAAAAGTATAGAAAAATTACAAGAACTTAGCTAGTAATAAAAGCCAAGACTTTCATTGCACTTTATCCATTCATAAAAGGTTTTCTGTGTCTGTTACATTATTTAATAAACATAAACATAAGAAATTGCCCTCATTTTCAATAGCAAGTTATTAGTCAAAAAGTTATAGGAAGTAAAAAGAACATTAATAGAAAAAATAAGAGACCAGAGAACATCAGCTTAATATAAAATATTAAATATTCACTGAATGAAACTACATAAATAATAAGCTGTAAGAGGCACAGGTGTGAGCCATTAGCTTTGCAAGACAAGAGGAAGATACAGATGTGCTCATTCCTGTGGGGATTCCTACAAGGACACACAAGAAACGGGCAAGCAGAGAGGAAAACTGGGCAGAGGCACACGATGGCTTATATTTAGGTCCTTTTTCACTGCAACTTTTCTACCTGTGAGTATGCAGTATAGAAAATTATTTTTTTTGTTTTATTGAATGATGGCAAAAAAAAAAAAAGAAAATTTATACAAAAGAGATGAAAGGCCAAACTAGAAACCAACCTTCCTTCTAGTCTCCGCTGGTGGCAAGTTTCACTTATTTCAGGTCTTCAAATCAAGACTAAACCCAAATTAACTCAAACTGAGAAACAAACTTGGATTTTAAAAATATCTGAATAACCTAACAGTAACAGAATGAATTTCTGTACTTTTTGAGGGGATGGAGGATTATTCATCTGCATGTGGGTGCACATGCACAAAGTATGTATGCAGTGTATCCTTGTCAGTGTGTGTTGGTGTGGGGGGTGCATACACACATGCCAGCAGAAGTCCCCTTCAGTTATCCTCTTCAAATGTCCCCCTACTTATTTTCTGGGATGAGGTCTCTCACTGAACCTGGAGTTCATCAATGCAGCTGAGCTGGCCAGGGCTCCACCATGCTCCCAGCTCTGGCTTACAGTGGACTCCACCACTTAGCTTTCAAGTGGGAGCTGGGCATCTGAACTCAGGCCATCTCCCCAGCCCCATTTCTAGGATTTTCAAATGGGCCTGGTCAAACTTTATAATATTCTGTTTAATTTATTATCTTTGTCTTTTTTTTTTTTTTTTTGGTCTTTTTGAGACAGGGGTCCCTGTAGCCCCAGCTGTACTGGAACTCGCTGTGTAGACCAGGCTGGCCTTGAACTCACAGAGATCCACCTGCCTCTGCCTCCTAAGTGCTAGGATGAAGGGCATGTGCCACCATGCCAGGCTCTGTTTAATTTCTTAAACAGAAGACTTCTTTTTTTTTTA